>OX637464.1:15044202-15257299 GCA_951799995.1 Trifolium subterraneum | reverse complement strand
TTATGTGAGCGTCAGATGGAAAAATGTAGGATCGCCAATAACATTGATAAATTAACATCCCCTAAGAGGTTCGAACGATGGTTTATGGAAAGTTTAAAGTTGAAATTATTAAAAATTCCGTAGATTATAAAAAAAATTAAAATTATATGAATTTATTTTAGGATTCCCATAGATTTCATCAGTTGAATGTCATTCTAATGAAAGTATGATTAACACATAGTATGATAACTCTCGAAGTCAGAATTCAAATTTTAATTAGTCAAGATTATTTTTAATAGTGGGTGAGAAGTGCTCCCCATTTCTCATTTTACATCTGTACGTTTTGGCGCTAAATCAGTGAACACGTATGCACGATCTCATTGGATAGAAACGGTTAATGACGGTTTGAATTTCTTTTATGTTTTTTTTAATGTGTGCTTTATTTGTTTTTAAGAAAATCACATAATCACTTGCACACTTTACACAATCACAACATACACTTTTGTCTTCTAAACCACAGAGCTATTTCTTTCTTTCTCAAATTAGCAAAACCCTAAACCCCCGAAATCTCAGCAATGGCAGCATCAACCTCGTCTACATTTTCATTCCCAAAGGATATTCCGATCAACACTATCAATTGCACAGAGATGTTCAACAAAGAGAAGTCCTTGGATATGAAAGATAAATCATTCAACATGGTTATGGAACAACCTGTTGATTTCGAAAGCTTAAGGTTAAATAAGCATGATGTTGAAGGATTTTTCATTGATCAAGATGGAGGATATAGGTATATGAAGCTGTTAAATGGACCTATCTACCTTACTCTAGTCAAAGATTTCTGGATTAGAAGTAAAGTAGTAAATGTTGAAGAATACGACAAAGAGCTCGACGCCTTGAGAAACTCTAAACCAGAAAATAAGGACAAGACTTCAGCTGACTTTGGTCTAAGAGAAGTCAAGGAGGATGAAATTAGGTCTGTTGTATGTGGATTTGAAGTGATCTTAAATCAATCTAATCTGGCAAATGTTCTACAGATTCCCAATCAAGGTTCCTATTTTGCCTTCACTCAATCATCTGTAAAAGACTCAGAATTCCTCTCTGATATGACAAGGAAATGCTACGTTCAAGGGAAAAGCTGTGAGAGCAATAAGATTGGTGACTTGAAGCCTACTCAGAAATTGTTGGCCAAAATTATGCTAGGTTCAACTTTCCAAGAAGTGGAAGTCCTGACCAAATCTCTTGGGATCATAGACATTTTGTCTATTTTCTAAGTAGAAAAATGCAGCTCAACTAGCCAAAATACATCTTCAACCACTTATGCAAGGATGTGTGTGCTACTCAGAAGCAAACCAAGCCTAACATTCATGTGGTTTACCCAAGGATTTTGAGTGAAATATTCTATCAATGTGAAGTCATAGATGCAATCAAAGTTGCTGGTCAAGAGAATTTGTTAAGAAAAATTAGAGCCTCTGCAATCTCAGTAAATACTTTGTCCAATATGCACCTTTTGCCAGGACAAGTGCTGATAACTTCTGAACCCTTGGAACAGCTACCACATTCAGGATCCTCTTGGAACAACTACATACATACATACATACAAACATACATACAATCGTACATACATACATACATACATACATACAATCATTCACATATGTGTACATACATCCATATCTACATACAACATGCGAACAAAATCATTCACACGTACGGCATTGACCATCATGTGTCTTGCTTCAATTCATCACAAAAAGAGTCATCCCCAGTGTATCTGGTCCAGAGATGTCTCCATCAATCATAAATCACAAAAAAGAGTCATCCCCAGTGAGTCTGGTCCAGAGATGTCACCATCAAACATATTCAAAGTAACAGATTTTGCAAACAATCAACTGCAAACTTACAGTTAATTTCCCCAAAAGAAGTCATCTCCAGTGTGTCTGGTCCAGACAAATACACATTCTTGTCATGTCTCGCTCTCCCACAATGACAGCAGACAATTTATTTCCTCGTGGTGTTCTCACCATCCCACAATGTTGGTAGACACTGCCTTTACTTGTCCTAACCATCCCACAATGTTGGTGGACACTGTCTTTACTTCTGTCCGCACACAGGACTTTATCTGCTTATGTCCGTACACAGGACTTTACTGCTTTCCGTCTTTACTTCTGTCCGTACACAGGACTTTATCTGCGTATGTCCGCACACAGGACTTTACTGCTTTCTGTCTTTACTTATGTCCGCACACAAGACTTTATCTGCTTATGTCCGCACACAGGACTTTACTGCTTTCTGTCTTTACTTTTGTCCGCACACAGGACTTTATCTGCTTATGTCCATACACAGGACTTTACTGCTTTCTGTCTTTACTTCTGTCCATACACAGGACTTTACTGCTTTCTGTCCGTACACAGGACTTTACTGCTTTCTGTCTTTACTTCTGTCCATACACAGGACTTTACTGCTTTCTGTCCGTACACATGACTTTATCGCTTTCTGTCTTCATTACCCCTGTCAAATAATCTTCATTACACTCAAATACTTTGTAAATATAGCACTCATAAACATAACACTCATAAACATAACACTCATAAGCATAACACTCATAACTTCATATCATAGCATTTTATAGCTCAATCCGGTCAAAAAATGGTGTACTCTGTATTTAAGTCTCTTCCACCGTCGAACCAAAACAAAAACATCATCAAAAATCATCTTTTTCTTTTTATCTCCGATGGAAGAAACTTAAATAGGGGCATCTGTCATACCCCATTTTTTGACCGATCGCTTTTATACGTCTTTTTAAGACGGTTTTTTCTTTGTTCGTTTCTGACGAAATTTCGGCAGAAAGGTATTTTAAAATACCTCATTTATTTGATTTGATTTTCTTTTCTTTTTATTATTATTATTATTTTTATTTTTATTTTTTAATTTTTATTCTATTATTATTATTATTATTATTCTTTTTTAGTATATATATTATTATTTTTTATTTTAATTGTTTATTTGTGTATTTTTCCTTTGGTGTTTTTGCCAATTTTTTATGGAAGTCCAGATGTGTTTTTTTGTTCAGGCCCAAAGGGGCAATTTTGTCCAAATGTGGAATTTTTCATCTATCAAACCTAGGTCTGTACAAATAGTGCACAGTTTCCAAGGTCAGAGATTTCATCAGCCGCAGACTTCCTTTCCAAAATAAAAAAAAAACAAAAACAGAAATTAAATCAAAAAATCAAAAATATCATCTTCATCCTTCATCACCACGAACCCAGAAAATTAAACAGAACGAAAATCACCATTTTCGTTCATCATCACTATTATTCATCATCACAGAACGAAAAAACCAGGAAAAATCCATCACCATCGTTCAACAATCATCGTCATCAGTACCAAATCCGAAACGAAACCATACGAAATCTCAAAACCGCATCCAAACCATTTATCAAAACCTAGATCAAATCCGTTTTCCAAATCGGAAAATCAAACCAACAACCAAAACCTTCATCACTGCTCACTACCATAAAAAAACAGAATCTCAAAATCCAAATCATCAAACCTTCGCTCAAACAAAACCGAATCCAAAACACAAAAGAAATCGAAAACAGAGAACGAAGAAGAAAACGAAATCACGATTCAAGGTCGATCCTCTTCCTTTTTTTCTTTTTCTCGATCCGGACTTTAGGCTTCGGTTTCGTTCATTTCAAGCATAGATTTGAGTTTAGGATGTTTATATATGTGATTGTTGTTGGAAGATTTTTCGAAAAGGTGAAGTTTTGAGGGAGGAGAGATTGAAACCGAGAGAGGTTTGAGGAAAGAAAGATTTCCAGCGGCGGGTGAGAGAAGAGAGAAGAAGCTCATGTGTTTTGTGATGTTTTTTAGGGTTTTTTTTGTATATATAACCCACTCTGATCCTGTGCGCGCAGGTGCACGTTCTTATCGTGTACCTGCGCGCCTATAACCTTCTGATCCTAATCTAATGACCCAGATCTATTCTGCTTGTGTTTAGATCAGAGCTGTCTGATCAATCAGACGGCTCTGATCTGTCTGATCAATCAGACGGCTCTGATCTGTCTGAACGTTTTTCTTCATACACCCCTATCTGGGCCACGCCCCCCAGCTGGGCTTGGGCCCAGATTTGCTTTTCGCACCCCCTTTTCAGTTTTAATTGTTATTTGCACCCCCTTCTGTTTTTTATTTTATTTTTGCATAATTAATTATTTATTTATTGCATTGTAAAGACATTAGATTGTATTTTTTAGGACTTGATGTAAATTTAAATTAAATTGCATAGCATCTCTTGCATTCATCTCATATTTATTTTTTCCTTGCAAATACTTTAGATTGTAATTAGGAACTAATGTACACTATAAATGAAAAAATCGCATCTCATGCATATTTATTTATCGCTTTCCGCAAATCGTTATCATATTTAATTCCGAGGGAAAAGACACCGTTTTGATCAAAATATCATTACGGATCGTCTTCGCGCTTATTTTGCCTATTGCGACGTTTGTATCATTTTTCGCGCGCTACCTTTTAATTTTAACCCAATATCCCAATCAAAATATTTAGTCACTTTTATTCTCAAAAAACGAGGTCTTGACCTCTTTCAAAAATATGCAAATAATTTAGTTTCAAATATCGTCAAGCATCAAAATCATTTTATCATCAAATATTTTCAAACTTTAGAATTTAAACCAAACGTTTCCTTTTATCGTGAAAACCTTGGATTTTAACCCAAGAGTCTTTTTACCGCGAACTTGGATTTTAAACCAAGTGCCTTGGACTTTAAACCAACGGCGTCTTTTTATTGTGAAAACCTTGGATTTTAACCCAAGAGTCTTTTTATCGCGAAACTTGGATTTTAAACCAAGTGCCTTGGACTTTAAACCAACGGCGTCTTTTTATCGTGAAAACCTTGGATTTTAACCCAAGTGTCTTTTTTATTGCGAACTTGGATTTTAAACCAAGTGCCTTGGACTTTAAACCAATGGCTTCTTTTTTCGCTAAAACCTTGGACTTTAACCCAAGTGTCTTTTTTCTCGCCTAAAAACCTTGGATTTTAAACCAAGTGCATTTTCTTCATTCATACATCTTTAATCATGCATAAACCTTGGACTTCAAACCAAGTGTCTTTTATCACTTCAAACATTTTCTCAACAAACCTTGGATTTTAAACCAAGTGTCCGCGTCTTATTTTCATAATCAAATCTCAATCAATTTAACCATATAGACTTTCTTCACAAATTAACATCAATCAAACTCACATTTTGCCACTTTTGGCTTTTTGGTATTTTAAAACCATTTTCAAAACTTTAAAATCAAAACAAACAAATTTACTCGTCTTTTTATCCCGAACTACGGTGGTTTGATCCCTCGGGTACGTAGGCATGAGACTTGTCTCTCCAATCAATAAAATCAACAAAAACATTTTTCCTTCTTTTTCGTCACTTTAACTTTTTCTCAATCATCACTTTAAATTCCTAGACTTATACATTTTTACAAGCAATTAAAATAAAGCGCATAGATAGAATAAAAACAAGAGGTTCCTATAGAGTACTATAGATACTTAGGGTGCTAATACCTTCCCTTCGTATAACCAACCCCCGAACCTTGTTCTCTAAAAAATAGGTTTTTTTCGAACTTTTTCCCTTTCCCTCGGATAAATTAAAGATCGGTGGTGGAATATTAAATTGCGATTCGAAGTTAATTAATAACTCGATATCCAAAAATCACCGCGACATCCCCCAACTCACCGGAAAGATCACAAGTTGATCCAATGATTAATGAACTTCACACCTCTGACCTTCAACTAAGTTCATTAAACCAACTCAATGAAACACAACCAAATCAACAACAACCACAAATCATCATCATCAGACTTTGTTGAAAACCAAAATTCCAATCAACCACAAATCTCAACTCTGTTGGAACAAAATGAGTTTTAGTTATAGAACACCCTAAGTTTTGATGATAACATTGTATTAAATGGACAATTGGTATTACTAATGAATGATCTAGTGTGCAGGAATAAAGTAAAAATCTTATCCACTCAGATCATCATTTAAGCCTCTAAAGGACACAGTCTGAAGCGTTAAGACTCTGAGAAGCAAGAAGCTTCAGAGCCTCTGAAGTAGTCCTCAGATGCCAAAGAGAGAAACACAGTCTGAAGCTTGCGTACATCATTCAGAAGATCAAAGAAATGTTATTATCATATTCTGAAGAACACTCTCTGAAGAAAGACAGCTCATAACTAATGGAATAGTACAACGGTCTTATCAACAAAAAGAAGATTGTACAACCAACGGTCCTTTCTCAACGTCTTTATACCTATAGTATAAATAGAAGACATTCTGATAGAGAAAAGATTACTGGAAGATCATCTAAACTCAGAGAAAGATTCAAAGTGTATTCAAGCTGTGAACTGTTGTTATTCTTTCTTGTGTAACCTTCTAAGTAAAATATCTTTTGATTTTGTAGGCTCTGAACTTAGTGTTTAGAGAGTCTAGCTTAGAACTTTCAGTCCTACTTAATCTGTGTATTAAGTTAGTTTGTGAAGTCTCTTGTCTTGTGTGACTTGAGCAAGGAAGTCTCTTTGTCTTGTGTGACCTAGAGCAAGGAAGTCTCTTGTCTTGTGTGACTTGAGCAAGAAAGTCTCTTTGTCTTGTGTGACCTAGAGCAAGGAAGTCTCTTATCTTGTGTGACTTGAGAAAGGAAGTCTCTTTGTCTTGTGTGACCTAGAGCAAGGAAGTCTCTTGCTTGTGTGCTTGAGCATTATTGTGTAATCTTTGAGATTATAGTGAAATCCCTTGGAAGTGCAAGGGGACTGGAGTACTCTCGTTTTGTGAAAGGAACCAGTATAAAATTTCTGTGTGTGCACTCTGTAACACCCAAACCCGTTATTTAACTATTTCTACCATTATTAAAATCTTTTCAAAATACGCAACGGAAAAATCACAATTTATTTATAAAATGTTTGGTCAAGGTATTACAAACTTCAACAAACTTAACTAATTGATTAATTAGCCTAAACATCATCTACAAAATCCTTTTATAAAAGATACATTTTCCAGGATAAAAGATACATTGAATAAAACCCTTTCCCCGTGTCACACTCAGAGCAGAGCTTCACCAAACACTTGGCATCAAATAAGCACGTAACCTGTAAACCTGGACCACCCAACGGTCCAGAAGTACACAAAACAGAGAGTTAGCAAATCAATCCAAACATAAATGTAAGTACATCGAATACTATACATTTAAATCTCATTAACATAAGGTACATAATGCAAATCATGTTTTGCAAATAATTAATATACCAAATCAAAACATGAGTAACACTTATTCAAATATAAGGGAGATTCTCAAATACAAACATTGCACATTCACTTAACAAGTACAAGTAGTGAAACATTAGGCATCCAAAGGAATGGTCAATTACCAAATACCAAATATTTACACATAGCCTAAATGTATCTCTAATGCAACACATAATGACATGTCTCTAATGCATCATCTATATGCAATCACTCATGCTCAGATTTTAGTCATGGCGGACTCTGCATTACTCAGATTTTAGTCATGGCGGACTCTACATCACTCAGATTATAGTAATGGCGGACTCTACAACACTCATCACTCAGATTATAGTCATGGCGGACTCAACAACACTCAGATTATAGTCATGGCGGACTCTACATCACTCAGATTATAGTCATGACAGACTCTACTCATTAATCTTACATGTATACATGCTCATGAATCCACATACACAATTAATAGCTTTAAGCCACTCTTCATAAATTAGATACAATAATCTAATATTCCACTTTATCGAATAACATAATTCGATATCACAACTTTATTAGAATACTATAATTCTAATATCATTTAAACATCATAATTATTATTATTAATAATTATCTTCTCATATAACATTCATTAACATCAACAAATCATGATTAATTAAAACATCCTTAACATATGTTATTAATTAATAAAACTCAACTTCAATCATCGTTCTTAAACATACAATTAATCCATGTTATAAACAAGTAATTGCACTTTAAACATTAGTAAACATTGTTTAAACATCATTAAACATTGTTTAAACATTACTCTGATCTGGCATGGTCGCCCAGCGACCAGTAGCGACCAACCGGCGAGCTAAAACAGACAAAAATGGGTTAAATGGCGACAACTAGCGAGCCAGCTCGCCCAGCGAAGGTATAGGTCGCCCAGCGACCTCAAGAACATGCACAGTCGCTAGAACTCGCTACAAGGCTCGCCCAGCGACCTTACACAGGCTTGGGTGCTCTGCTATCGGGTTTAAACATAAAATCCACCCAAAAAACCCATTTTACATGTTCCAGATCCCAAAAGAGATTGTTTTCAAACATATAACATTCATACAAACATAAAAGGACAAATTGTTTCTCAGATCTACAACAAACAAATACAAATCTTGAGATTTATATACTTTTACTCAAAACTCATTAAACTCAAAGTTTCTTAACAAACATCTACAAATTCCCTCTTTAAAACCCACAAATTTGTTCATACTATTAGTTAAGAGTTTTAATAAACATGTTTGTGATCAAAGCTTTCACTTTTATTAAGAAAATCACTCCAAAAAGGCCCACGAAAATGAGTGGAGAAAGTTCGGGTTCGGAAAAATCGACATTATCCCCTTTCTCGAGTCACTCACGATTATGACAACTAACTCTCGTACCTTAGATTGACGAAATCTCGAATCTTCTCTTGATCTCTAGCTTTTCTCCTCCACTAGGGCACTTTCTCTCTTCTTCTCTTCCTTCTCTCTTCTTTTCCAACAAAGAACATAAAATGTTCTTTCTCTCTCTAAGTTAGCTATAAATAGCCCTCCCAATCCCATGAATCACTTAGGCCCATCAGCACTCAAGCCCAATAGTCCAATAAGCCCACACTTGTGCAATTCTCATAAACTCGCTCAATTAACTAATACTTTCGCTTATTAATTAGTCGCCATAAAATGAAATAATAATAATAAGCCACATCAATATAAATATATATACATATATACAATCTAACGAATAAATGAAAATCGGGTCGTTACACACTCCTTCTCTCTCTCTCTCATTGTCTTTTGTGTTTTGTCTAGCTTCTTTCATCCGCTGCGTTTCAATCTGTTTTCTAGTAAAAGAATTAATTTTTCAAAACACAATTCAACCCCCCCCCCCCCCCCCCCCCCCCCTTCTTGTGTTTTTCACCTTCAATTGGTATCAAGAGCCCCGATTCTGTTTTTTAATCACTTCACAGTGAGACAGTAAAAGATCTTTGAAAAACACTGTATGTCTGGGGAATCCACATCTATACCTCATCCTACTGCTTCAGATCTATCTCAAGTTCAATACAACTACGACAACATGACTTCTACCTCTTCAGCATCTAATCATGATTCCAGCAATAAAATGGTTCCAATCTTTAGTGGTGATGCTCTAAGATTTGAATGGTGGAAAGATAGCATTTACCACTATGTCAATGGAATTGATGATGAGCTTTGGGACCTGATAGAAGAAGGAGTGCCTATTGATGGAATAGGTCCTGATGGTAAGATTACGTTAGCACGGAAGAGAGCATTGTCTGTTGAGAACAAGAAGATATTTTCTAAACACAACAAAGTCAAACAAATCATGATGTCAGCCATATCTCATGATGAATATACCAAAATAATGGATAGATCTACAGCTAAAGCTATGTATGATCTCTCTGCTCAAACTATGATGGTAATAGGCAAGTTCAGAATGCCAAAGCAAGACTACTGGTTCAGCAGTATGAGCTTTTTACCATGAAACCTGAGGAAGACATTGAGACCATGTTTTCTAGATTTCAGACTCTGGTGTCTAATCTCAGGATTCTGAAGAAAAGCTATACAACCTCTGATCATGTGTGGAAGATTTTGAACAGCTTGACTAACAAATGGAGACCTAAGGTCACAGCTATTGAAGAAGCTAAGGATCTTGAGAAAATCACTCTTTAATCACTTATCAGCAATCTCAAGAGCCATGAGATGGTATTGAATGCTGATGCTGTGAAGAAGAAGGAAAGATCAGTAGCCTTAACTTCAACCAAAAAATCTTCAAGAGCATTCAAGGCTAAAACTCTGGAGGTTGAGGAGGATTCTTCTTCAGATGATTAAGAAGATGAACAAGATGAGGAATTTTCCATGTTCACTAAAAACTTTCAAAAATGGGAAAGAATGAGCAAGAGTCATAAAGGAAATAGTTCAAGGAATACTCCCAGCAGAGAAGAGAAGAACTGCTTCAAGTGTAACAAACCAGGACATTTCATTGCTGAATGTCCTGAAACATCATCAAAGGACAAGAACAAGAAGTTCAGTAGCAAGAGAGAGAGCTGCAAGAGGAAATTCCAGAAGAGCTTAATGGCAACGTTTGTGAATCTGGAAACATCCTCAGACAGTGATGATGAAGAAGCAAATGTGGCTCTGATGACTACAGCTGATGGAGACTCTGAAAAATCAGACTCTGAAGGGTCAGACTCTGAAGGATCAGACTCTGATGAATCAGACTCTGATGAATCTGAACAGGTATATTTAAATTATTCTAAAGAACAACTTTTAACCTACCTTGGTATGTCTCTAAGCAAGTTTCCTAAATCATCCTCTAAACTAAAACTTTTAAAAACACAAAAGGATGAGTTAGCAAAGAAAGCTGAACATTTTCAAGCTCTATATAAAAATTCTTTAATCAAAATTGAAGAACTTGAAAATGGGTGCACAAGATGTAACAAACCTACTGATGAGCATGAGGTTGCTCTTCAGGAGTTTGTTCATCAGAACGTCAACAAAAGTAAAATGGCGTCTATGATTTATAATGTTTGTAAAAATGTAGGTGAAGGAATTGGTTACTCATATGGTAAATCATATGGGAAACAAATTCCCTATATTTGTTTAAATAATATTCCTGATAATCTTTATTCAACCTTTGTGCCTGCGAAAAACAAAGGCAAAGCTGTGGTTGTTTCAGACTCTGAGGGTATCTCTAGAATCTGCAAAATAAGCTCTGAAGTCACTTCAGAGGTTGTTTCTCAGAACCCCAAAGAAAGCAACTCTGGACCTAAGCATTCAGAATCTGAGACTGTCAAGTCTAAGACTCTGAAAAAACTTTGGGACTCAGAAGCTCACCCAATCAGACTCTAAAACAAACCAAGCTAATGATAAATAATCAACATAAGACTTTGGTAATCAAAACTAATCCTAGATCAGAAGAGCAACCTAAATCCTATAATGATTATCAATCAAAGCCTTATTTTCAAAATCAATGGACTAAGAAGGTCAATTTTCAAAGACCAAACTTTCAAAAGAAATTTTTTAAAAGTCCACAAAGTTTTTCACAGAGGCAAGGAAGAACTAAAGATTATAGAACTAACCAAACTGGACCCATAAACAATGGGTACCAAAATGTAAAATTGTCTACCATTCAGATCTTCCTTGTAGGAAAAACCATTTCAAATCAGATGAATGGAGGCTAGTGATCAGCTGTGGAAGGAAAGCCTATGTTCCCAAACATTACTTTACTTCCAAAGCTGCTGAAGTGGACAAAGCCAATGATTATTGGAGAGAACTTCACAATGAATGTGAAGGGTATTATTACAATGATTGACCTTGTTTATTCTACAGCTATCCAGACTGAAAGAAAATGGTAATCAATCATGGTATCTGGATAGTGGATGTTCAAGGCACATGACTGGTAATAAGAAGTTGTTCACATCTTTAAATCTTGAAGATGGTGGAACAATTGGCTTTGGAGGTAACCAGAAAGGCAAGATCAAAGGTACAGGTATTGTAGGTAACTCCTCCCTTTTAATTAATAATGTATGGTTTGTAGATGGACTCAAACACAACCTATTTAGCATTAGTCAATTTTGTGACAATGGGTTTGTGGTTAACTTTGATAAAGGGTCATGTACTGTAATTAGAGAATCTGACAAATCCATAGTGTTTAAAGGTAAAAGAGTAGGCAATGTGTTTAAAATAAACCTTTCTGATTTGGCAGACCAAGAGGTCAAATGCTTACTAACTCTGAGTGAAGAAAAGTGGGTATGGCATAAATGGTTAGGTCATGCTAACTGGAGGTTAATCTCTAAGCTTAGCAAACTTGACCTTGTCAGAGGCCTACCTAAGCTTCACTATCACTCAGATGCTCTTTGTGGATCCTGCCAAAAAGGGAAGAGTGTGAAAACTTCTTTTAAACCTAAGCATGTTGTTTCTACCTCTAGGCCCTTAGAGCTGCTTCACATTGATTTGTTTGGTCCTGTGAGCACAGCCTCAATCAGTGGGAAGAAATATGGACTAGTCATTGTTGATGATTACAGTAGATGAACTTGGGTTAAATTTCTCAGAAATAAGGATGATGCATATGATGTCTTTAGTAGTTTCTGCACACAGATACAAAAAGAAAAAGGTTTACACATTTTAAAAGTTAGAAGTGATCATGGTGGTGAATTTGAAAATGAAATGTTTGAAAACTTTTGTGAAAAATATGGCATCTTATATGAGTTTTCTTCTCCTAGAACTCCACAGCAAAATGGAGTTCTATTGAGGAAGAATAGAACTCTGCAAGAAATGGCCAGGACCATGATGCATGAGACATTGCCAAGTATCTGTGGGCAGAGGCTGTAAACACAGCATGTTATGTTCAAAATAGAATCTATATTAGACCTATTTTGAATAAAACAACATATGAACTATTTAAGGGAAAGAAACCCAGTGTATCCTATTTTCATCAATTTGGTTGTACTTGTTACATTCGGAATACAAAAGTTCATCTAAAGAAATTTGATGCTAAAGCTTATAAGGTTATCTTTATTGGATATTCTGAACGCTCAAAAGCATACAGAGTGTATAATTCTGAAACTCACTCAGTGGAAGAAAGTATGCACATAAAATTTGATGACAAGCAGCCTGACAAAGTGTCAGAGCTAGTTGAGAACTTTTCAGATCTACAACTATCAGATGATGAAGAATCAGAACCTGAAGGAACATCATAACCATCTCAACCAACTTTTGAAGAAACAAATTCAACTCCTGAAACCTTGGACTCTGAAGATCACTCATCATCAGAAATTATCAGAAGCAGTCCAAGCAGAGTTGAACAATCAAAGCATTCTTTCAAATACAAATCCTCTCATCCAGAAGAGCAAATCTTGGGAAACAAGGACAGTCCAAGGAAAACTAGATCAAGCTTCAGAAATGAAGACTCATTAATTGGATTGATCTCCTTAGTGGAACCAAGTTCAACTGATGAAGCACTAGCTGATGATGCATGGATTGTAGCAATGCAAGAAGAGCTAAACCAATTTGAAAGAAATGAAGTATGGAGCTTAGTACCCAAGCCTTCTAAAAAGAATATCATTGGAACAAAATGGGTCTACAGAAACAAGCTAAATGAACAAGGAGAAGTTGTTCGTAATAAGGCAAGACTAGTAGCTCAAGGGTATAGTCAACAAGAGGGGATTGACTACACTGAAACATTTGCTCCAGTTGCTAGACTTGAGGCTATTAGATTACTTATTTCCTATGCTACTCATCATAGTATTATTTTGTATCAAATGGATGTTAAAAGTGCATTCTTAAATGGCTACATTTCTGAAGAAGTATATGTCAAACAACCTCCTGGTTTTGAGGATGCTTCACATCCTGACCATGTTTTTAAGCTAAAGAAATCTCTTTATGGTCTGAAACAAGCTCTCAGAGCTTGGTATGAGAGGCCTAGCAATTTCCTAGTTGAAAAAGGTTTTCAAAAAGGTCAAGTTGAAAATACTCTCTTTAGTAAAACATTTAAGAATGACATTTTAATTATTCAAATTTATGTTGATGATATTATTTTTGGATTTGCTAATCCATCTTTGTGCAAAGAATTTTCTAAGAATATGCAGGAAGAATTTGAAATGAGCATAATGGGAGAGCTGAAATTCTTTCTGGGAATTCAAATCAACCAAAACAAAGATGGAACCTACATTCATCAGACCAAATATACAAAGGAGCTGCTGAAGAAATTCAACATGGATGATTGCAAACCAATGACCACACCAATGCATCCAACAAGCAGTCTCGGCAAAGATGATTGATCAGTGCATTTTAATGCACTTTTTAATCACTCTGTGCTATGGCAATTTTATGACTTCTCCTGCTAATTTGGTATTTTTATCATGTTTTGTGTTTAGAGTCTAGTTTTGCTATTATTTATGTTTTGCTATTTATTTTCGTAATAAACAGTAATTTGACACCTTCTGATTGTGCAGACCATAACTTGAGCTACGAATATCGGATTGAGGCGCGGGAAGATGCGTTGGAAAGTTAAGAGAAAGAGCTACAACTTTCATGTTGAAGCCGAAAGCCAATTTGGAGCGCAAATAAGTCAAATAATTACGTTTATGTCCCAGACGTGATTTTAAATTACCAATTTCCAGCATAACTATATTTTTCGGCCCAATTGTTTTGTGGCCCGTTTTGCTTGCTTATAAAAACCCAAAATTCTGACCTAGGGCAGCTCTTACACTCTATTCACGAATTTGAAAAAAAACCCTAGCAGCCACCACTTGAATGGAGAACTAATTCCTTTTATCAATCCGTTGGTTTGAGAAACTTTGATTCATTATCTTGAGGTTTGATTCTAATGCAATTTCAATTCATGTTTCTATTTCTTTCTCTGTAAATTTCTACTTATTAACTTGCAATTCGTTTATCATATTTGATGCTTAATTACATATAATTCGGTTTGCAAGTTTACGAGATTATTCGAATTAAGTTACCGCTTGTTTAATTTAATTCGGTTAGGAATTTACAGAGTCTACACACGCTTGTTGTTATAGGATTGATTTGAATTCACGTTTTTTAATTTATATTATTGATCGTGATTCTGTGACGCTTGTTTGCTTTATCATAATCAATTGAACGTTCTGTTATAAGCTTTTCAAACAGTTCGAATTCATATAAAACTAATTGACGCTTGATTAGTTAGTTTTATGATCAATCAAGGATAGAAACTGAAACGAATTTATTCTTTTGCCATGAACCTATGATAGATGATGAACGAAGTTAGATGAAACCAACGGATTGATTGCTTGCTACTTATTAATTTTCACGAATTATTATTTTCTGTTTCAACTATCGAAAACCCCCATAATTTACAGTTTTTGAATTGTTTCTAATATAGTTAAACTGATTGTGAGTCTTTGGGAAACGACCAAGGTTAACTACCTTGTACTACTTTTCTTAAAACATTATTTGATCACGAAACGACCGTGATCAAATTGGCGCCGCTGCCGGGGACTCAAAATTGTGTTTTAACCATTGTTAGAACTGTCTGTTTTGTTACTGTACGCGCAAATAAAAAAACAGTAATAGGGCGTAGTTTGCATCTGTTTTGCATTCTCACCACTCTATTACCTCAGAAAAAAATCAGGTTTCAAAGTCCCGTATTTTGGGACAATCCCGTATTTTGGGACAAAATAACGGGACAGGACCCTCTCGGGCCCAAATTCATCATTTTTCTATTTTTAATGAATTATTTACTGTTTTCATAGTTTCAGAAAATTCCCAAAAAATTGGTGTCTTCCTTAGTTTATTTAATTAGAATTATCGTGGTGTTTTTGTATTTTATTTTATTCAGTTTGACAGTTTTTCTGTTTTCCTCACCCATTGTAGGACATAGAATTACCATAATTGTGTTGTCACTTGTGCATGACCAGGTCTGCTGGACACCTCAATCTGATTCCTCCTGATCCTGAGATAGAAAGAACTCTCCACGCACTCAAAAGGCTCAACCGAGCTAATAGTGTGCATCTTGGTGATATTGATTCTAACCCTATCTCTGATTCTAATTCTAATTCTGATTCTGATTCTGATTATTTCCATAATTTATTTAATTCTGATTCTGAACTTGAAAATCAGAACATGGCTGAACAAACACTAAGGCAGCTTGCTGCCCCTGATGTTAATTATAATGGCTTATGTATTGAATATGCTGATGTTGCTGTACCGTTTGAATTGAAATCTAGTTTAATACACTTGTTGCCAAGGTTTAGTGGTCTTGCAGGTGAAGATCCTCATAAACACTTGAAGGAGTTTCAGGTTGTATGCTCCACACCATTGAGGCCTGAAGGTATCACGGAAGATCATATCAAGCTGAGAGCCTTCCCGTTCTCCTTACAGGGTGCTGCCAAAGACTGGCTTTACTACCTTCAACCAAATTCTGTCACATCTTGGGCGGATTTGAAGAAGGTTTTTCTAGAAAAATATTTCCCTGCATCCAGAGCTGCCTCGATCAGAAAAGAAATATGTGGTATCAGGCAGAGCAATGAGTCATTGGCTGAGTACTGGGAGAGATTCAAACAACTAGTTTCCAGCTGTCCTCAACACCAAATCACTGAACAACTCCTTATCCAATATTTCTATGAGGGACTGCAACCGATGGACAGGAACATCTTGGATGCTGCCAGTGGTGGAGCACTTGTTGACAAAACTCCAGCTGCTGCCAAAACTCTGATTGAGAATATGTCACTAAATTCTCAACAATTCTCAACTAGAAACAATGCTGTGAACCAAACAAAGGGTGTCAACGAAATTCAGCCTTCTTCTTCTTCCTTCAAGGCTTTTGAAACTAGAATTGATGCCAGAATTGATGAACTTACTTCTTTGGTGAAACAGTTGGCAGTTAATAAACCTCAAGCGGCTAAAGTGTGCGGCATCTGTACTTCCCCTGAACATCCAACCGACACATGTCCTATTCTGCAAGATGATACAATAACTGAGCTACCTCAAGCATATGCAGCAACAACAGCCCCTTACAATCAGAACAGGTATAACAATCCTGACCTTTCAACTAACAGGTACCACCCTAGTTGGAGGAATCATTCAAACCTCCGATATGGGAATCAATCACAGGTTGCAGCCCCTTCTGCCCCACCAGCCACGCCTTCACTGGAGGACCTTGTCAAGCAACTGGTTGTAAGTAACACACAATATCAACAACGAACAGATGCTAGCATTCAGAGCTTGACAACACAGATGGGACAAATGGCTAATGCAATAGGCCAATTGCAAGTTCAGGGCTCCGGTAACCTTCCTGCACAAACAGTTCCAAATCCAAATGTGAATTCAAATGTCAGTGCAATTACCTTGAGATCCGGAAGAGTGTCAGAACCAGCTCCAGAAAAGAAGAAAAAGAAAATCATTGCATCATCATCTACTCCTGATATTGAGCCTTCTGCTCCAACTGAAGCTGAAAAAGAAAAAGTTTATGTGCCACCAATTCCCTTTCCTCAAAGGGTGCAGAAAAATAAAAAGAAGACAGTTGAGGAAGATAAAGAGATTCTGGAGACATTCAGAAAAGTGGCAGTTAACATTCCTCTCCTTGATGCAATTAAGCAGATTCCTAAATATGCAAAGTTCCTGAAAGATTTGTGCACAAACAAGAGGAAGGTGAAGGAAAATGACAGAGTCAGTTTGGGCAGAAACGTTTCTGCTTTCATTCATCCAAATTCCAGTTCTTCAGCTAATGTCTCAGCTCTCAATCAGACCCTGCCACAAAAGTGCAAGGATCCGGGAGTTTTTGCTATTCCTTGTTCCATTGGGGATAGAAAATTCGAAAATTGCATGCTTGATCTGGGAGCAGGTATTAATGTTATGCCTACTTCTGTTTATAATAACCTTGATCTTGGTCCTTTGCAGCCTACAGGTTTGATCGTTCAATTGGCGAACAGGAGCAATGCCCGCCCTGCTGGGGTGCTAGAAGATGTCCTTGTGCAAGTTAATGATTTAATTTTTCCTGCAGACTTCTACATTTTAGATATGGAGGGAGAAACTAATTCCAGCAGGGCACCCATCATTCTAGGCCGACCATTCATGAGAACGGCAAAAACAAAAGTTGATGTTTATGATGGAACAATGTCCATGGAGTTTGGCGACATTGTCGTTAAATTTAACATTTTTGATGCCATGAAACATCCCTTGGAGGAGCACTCTGTTTTTTATATGGATTTCATTTCTGAATTGGTTGATGAGACCTGTCCTGAATTCTTTTCGGCAGATTTTCCTTCATTGTCTGATTTTGATGATATTTACTCATGTGATTCATGTACTAACACTAACCTTTGCTCTGTTTGTGCTAAGATTGAATCTCCTTTGCAGAATAATAACTTTCATACAGGTGAAGGTGAAGTTGTTAATGCGGCGGTTTGTACGGTTGAAGTTCTTGACATTCCGGCTGTTCCAACAAAACCATCCGTAGAACAGCCACCGTCTTTAGAGCTTAAACCACTTCCTGAAAATCTGAAATATGCCTACTTAGAGGAAAATGAAATGCTACCTGTGATTATTTCTTCAAACCTTGATTGTGAACAGGAAGAAAAGCTTTTGCAGGTTTTGAAGCAGCATAAGAAGGCAATCGGATGGACCTTAGCTGACATACCGGGCATTAGCCCTGCGATGTGCATGCACCGGATCCTCCTTGAAGAGGGAGCTAAGGTGGTGAGACAGCCTCAAAGGCGACTCAACCCCTTGATTCTTGATGTTGTTAAGAAAGAGGTGACAAAATTGTTACAAGCAGGTATCATTTATCCGATCTCTGACAGTAGTTGGGTAAGTCCGGTGCAAGTTGTACCTAAGAAATCTGGACTCACTGTGGTGAAAAATGAAAAAAATGAACTTGTACCCACTAGAGTCCAGAACAGCTGGAGAGTTTGTATTGATTACAGACAGGAGGTTGAACCAGGCAACTAGAAAGGATCACTTTCCTTTGCCATTCATTGACCAGATGCTTGAACGGCTGGCAGGTAAATCACATTATTGCTTTCTTGATGGTTTTTCAGGTTACTTTCAGATCCATATTGCACCTGAAGATCAAGAAAAGACCACTTTCACGTGCCCCTTCGGCACATTTGCTTACAGGAGGATGCCCTTTGGTCTTTGCAATGCACCTGGCACATTCCAGCGATGCATGACTAGTATTTTCTCTGATTTTATTGAAAATTGCATGGAAGTGTTTATGGATGATTTTACTGTTTATGGTGCTTCTTTCGATGCATGTTTGACTAGTTTGAACTTGGTTTTAGCAAGATGCATCGAAACTGACCTTGTTTTAAATTTTGAAAAGTGTCATTTTATGGTTGAACAGGGAATTGCCTTGGGTCACATAATTTCTGAAAAAGGAATTTCAGTTGACCCTGCAAAAATTGATGTGATTTCTACACTGCCTTACCCATCGTGCATTCGCGAGATTCGTTCTTTTCTTGGTCATGCAGGTTTTTACAGGCGTTTCATAAAAGATTTCAGCAAGATAGCTCTTCCGCTGTCAAACTTGCTAAAGAATGATGTGATTTTTAATTTTGATGATGCATGCAAACAGGCATTTGATTTCTTGAAAAAAGCATTGACTTCAGCTCCCATTATCCAGCCTCCTGACTGGAGCATTCCTTTTGAAATTATGTGTGATGCGTCTAACTATGCAGTGGGAGCAGTTCTTGCACAAAGGGTGGAAAAAGCTGCCCATGTTATCTATTATGCTTCTAGGACTTTAGATTCTGCACAGGCTAATTACACTACCACTGAAAAGGAACTTTTAGCTATTGTTTTTGCACTTGATAAATTCAGATCATATTTGCTAGGTTCCAAGGTTATTGTTTTTACTGACCATGCAGCTTTAAAATACTTGTTAAAGAAGCCTGAAGCAAAACCGAGATTGATTCGGTGGATGTTGTTGCTTCAAGAGTTTGATGTGGACATTAAGGATAAAAGTGGAGCCGAGAATTTAGTGGCTGACCACTTAAGCAGGATTGAGCGTAAAGGAGATACTTCTCCCATTCAGGATGACTTCCCTGATGAACAGTTGCTACTTCTACATGGGGTAACTCCTTGGTTTGCTGATATTGTTAATTATCTTGTTGCTGGTGTTTTTCCTGCAGGTGCATCTCAGACACAAATTCATAAACTAAAGAGTGATGCAAAGCATTATGTGTGGGACGATCCATATCTTTGGAAGTTTGGTAATGATCAGGTTATTAGGAGATGTGTCCCCGACTATGAGATTGAATCCATTTTGCATCACTCTCATGCCTCTCAAGTGGGAGGACACTTTGGTCCTCAAAGGACCGCGAGAAAAGTACTAGACTCAGGTTTTTATTGGCCCACCATCTTTAAGGATGCTTATGAGACTTACTGCACTTGCAAGGAGTGCCAAATAGCAGGTACAGCTATCACTCGTAAGAGTGAAATGCCTCAGCAATCTATGCTTTTTTGTGAGGTATTTGATGTATGGGGGATTGACTTTATGGGCCCCTTTCCTATGTCATTTGGATTTCTTTACATTTTACTTGCTGTTGATTATGTTTCAAAGTGGGTTGAGGCTATCCCCACTAGGACTAATGATGCTAGAGTTGTTGCAGATTTTGTCAGGTCTAATATATTTTGCAGGTTCGGAATACCTCGAGCCATCATAAGTGACCAAGGCACTCATTTCTGTAACCGCACCATGGAGGCTCTGCTCCGAAAGTATGGAGTTGTGCACAGAGTCTCTACTGCATACCATCCCCAAACTAATGGGCAAGCTGAGATCTCAAATAGGGAGATCAAACAAATTTTAGAGAAAATGGTGCAACCAAACAGGAAGGATTGGAGCCGCTGTCTAGAAGACGCACTTTGGGCTCAAAGAACAGCTTTCAAGACACCCATAGGGATGTCTCCTTATCGACTTGTGTTTGGTAAGGCATGTCATCTTCCTGTAGAGATTGAACACCGTGCTTATTGGGCGGTGAAGGGCTGTAATATGGAAATGCAAGAAGCAGGTAAAGAAAGAAAACTCCAATTACAACAACTTGAGGAGCTGAGGCTTGAAGCCTATGAAAGCTCTAGAATTTATAAGGAGAAAACTAAGCACTTCCATGATAAGATGATCTCTAGGAAGGAATTCTCTGTGGGCCAACAGGTTTTATTGTTTAACTCCCGCCTTAAACTAATGGTTGGGAAACTTCGATCCAAGTGGATTGGCCCTTTTGTTGTAACTAATGTTTTTCCTTCTGGTGCTATAGAAATAAAAAGTACAGGTACAGACAAAGTTTTCAAAGTAAATGGACAGCGGCTGAAGTTGTTCCATGATTCTTCAATGCCTGAAGAAGCACCTGTTGAAGAGCTCTCCTTGGACGAGCCTTCCTACACCCCATCTGCTACACCTTAGCCCCTCGGGTGTGTTCCTTCCTTTACTCTCACTTTATGTTTATTATTACATTGCGGACAATGTCTGGTTTAAGTGTGGGGGAGGGACATTTTACATTATGTGTTTAAAAAAAAAAAATATACAAAAATAAATTTCATGAGTAGTCACATGTTTTAGGACTAGAGCAGTATGGCTGTAGGGTTGGTGAAATTTTTGGAAATTTTTGTTTTGATACTTGATATGATGATCTTTGCACCTAATTGCACAACTGCTGAAAACTTGCAAACTTAGTAATGGCTTGATAAGTCTTTAAAATACACAATCATTAGCCTAAGTTATCTGAGTATAGAATACAATGAGGAAGTATGATTAGGACTAAGTTTGGGGGAAAAGCGAGATTACTTGATTGTAGGATCATGGCTAGATTTAATGGTGGGACACTGCATTTCTTTTAAATAAAATAAAATAAAAAAATTAAATAAGTTCCTGTGCCTAAAATTGGAGGAACAGTAAGACATATGTGGAGTTCCTGTGCCTGAAACTGGAGGAACAAATGCTGTGTAGGGTGCTCTACTCGGAGTAACAGGTTGGACTCATTACAAGTGAGATCCCGTCAGGTGAAAAGGTAGAGTGCCACCTAAAGCATAACTAAATTGAACTTAAGTAGCGTCCCTGCGTATAAAAGTCAAAAAGTCTGTGAGAATATGAAAAGTACAGCTTCCCCTCAAGCTGAAATCTGAACCCAAACTCTTAATTGTAGGAAGGAAAAAGAAAGCTTAGTATTCTGAATGTGTATTTTAGAGAAGGATCCTGTCATGACTCTGGTTGATAGTAATAGCAGTACACACACGCACGCTTGATCATCATTGATAGTTGACATATAAAAGTTATACCAATCTTTGAAAAACAATCCAAGGCTTGTAGCTTGAATCTTAGGATGTGTTGATTACTTGTGATGTGATTTTCATTTCGAGTTTTGCACGGAGAGCAAAAGCTTAAGTGTGGGGGAATTTGATCAGTGCATTTTAATGCACTTTTTAATCACTCTGTGCTATGGCAATTTTATGACTTCTCCTGCTAATTTGGTATTTTTATCATGTTTTGTGTTTAGAGTCTAGTTTTGCTATTATTTATGTTTTGCTATTTATTTTCGTAATAAACAGTAATTTGACACCTTCTGATTGTGCAGACCATAACTTGAGCTACGAATATCGGATTGAGGCGCGGGAAGATGCGTTGTAAAGCTAAGAGAAAGAGCTACAACTTTCATGTTGAAGCCGAAAGCCAATTTGGAGCGCAAATAAGTCAAATAATTACGTTTATGTCCCAGACGTGATTTTAAATTACCAATTTCCAGCATAACTATATTTTTCGGCCCAATTGTTTTGTGGCCCGTTTTGCTTGCTTATAAAAACCCAAAATTCTGACCTAGGGCAGCTCTTACACTCTATTCACGAATTTGAAAAAAACCCTAGCAGCCACCACTTGAATGGAGAACTAATTCCTTTTATCAATCCGTTGGTTTGAGAAACTTTGATTCATTATCTTGAGGTTTGATTCTAATGCAATTTCAATTCATGTTTCTATTTCTTTCTCTGTAAATTTCTACTTATTAACTTGCAATTCGTTTATCATATTTGATGCTTAATTACATATAATTCGGTTTGCAAGTTTACGAGATTATTCGAATTAAGTTACCGCTTGTTTAATTTAATTCGGTTAGGAATTTACAGAGTCTACACACGCTTGTTGTTATAGGATTGATTTGAATTCACGTTTTTTAATTTATATTATTGATCGTGATTCTGTGACGCTTGTTTGCTTTATCATAATCAATTGAACGTTCTGTTATAAGCTTTTCAAACAGTTCGAATTCATATAAAACTAATTGACGCTTGATTAGTTAGTTTTATGATCAATCAAGGATAGAAACTGAAACGAATTTATTCTTTTGCCATGAACCTATGATAGATGATGAACGAAGTTAGATGAAACCAACGGATTGATTGCTTGCTACTTATTAATTTTCACGAATTATTATTTTCTGTTTCAACTATCGAAAACCCCCATAATTTACAGTTTTTGAATTGTTTCTAATATAGTTAAACTGATTGTGAGTCTTTGGGAAACGACCAAGGTTAACTACCTTGTACTACTTTTCTTAAAACATTATTTGATCACGAAACGACCGTGAACAATGATTCAGAAGGCAAAGTTGATCAAAAGCTATACAGAGGTATGATAGGTTCTTTACTTTACCTAACTGCATCAAGGCCTGATATTTTATTCAGTGTCTGTTTGTGTGCTAGATTCCAATCAGATCCTAGAGAATCTCATCTTACTGCTGTAAAGAGAATCTTTAGATATCTGAAGGGAACTACAAATCTTGGTTTATTTTATAAGAAAACAAATGATTATAAGCTGATAGGATTATGTGATGCTGACTTTGCTGGAGACAAGATTGAGAGAAAATCAACAAGTGGTAATTGCCAATTTGTTGGAGAAAATCTCATATCTTGGGCTAGCAAAAGACAAACTACTATAGCTTTGTCTACAGCAGAGGCAGAATACATATCAGCAGCCAAGTGTTGTACACAACTACTCTTGATGAAATATCAGTTAGAGGATTACAAAGTTAATAGTCACAATATTCCACTTTTCAGTGATAACACTGCAGCTATTCAACTTTCAAAAAATCCAATTTTGCATTCAAGAGCTAAACATATTGAAATTAAACATCATTTTATCAGAGATCTTGTTCAGAAGGGTAGTGTAAATATTCAATACATTGAGACTGAAAGAGAATGGGATGATATATTTACAAAACCTTTAGCAGTTGAAAGACTAGCTTTTATTAAAAAGCATCTGAACATGTATTTAGTCTCTGAAGAAATCAAGCTCTGAAAACAAAATTGTGACTTCAGCCTCTGAACTCTTTAAATTCTGAAAATGTTCAGAAGCTGAAGGCTTTCAAACTCTGAAGTGTTTTTAACCAAGTGGAGTACACGTGTCAATTACTTTGTCTTTACTCACTGCCTCTGATTGGTTAGAGTAAAGGCAGTTTATGACGAAATTCTTTAATGCAACGAATGTACTCCCTCATGATTGGTTATGGAAAGGCCAATAGACTTTGAAGCCTTAAGAGTCAATGGGCATGACTATAAAGAGTTATTTACTGAACAAGGATGGGGGCACTACTTGGATATGCTTATTGGTCCTATCTACTCAAATTTGGTGTATGATTTCTGGAGAAAGAGTGGAGTAATTACGTTGGTAGAGGCAAATGCAGAACTTCAACGTGTGATTGATCAGAACCCAATGGAGAATAAAGGAAAATCAAGAGTGGAATTGGGTCTGAGGAAATTCACAGAAATAGAGATACGTTCATGTATTGGTGGATTTCCAGTTGTATTAACAAGAAGCAATTTGGCCAACATGATGGGTCTTCCCAACTCTGGAATTGTCAGACTCTACACTGCAGAATCTGGGAGAAAGTCAGTGTATCTCAATGATATGGCCAGACTCTGCTTCAAGGGTCAAAAGATGTCAAATAGAGTTGGTCATCTGAATGATAAAGAAAAAGTTCTTGCGAAGATTGTTTTCTCATCAATTCTTCCTAGGGACGCTGGTAGTGACTCTCTAAATTGGGATCAGAGACACTTCATTTACTTTCTCTCTATCAAAAAGAAAATGAATCTACCTGCCTACATCTTTCAATACCTCTGTGAAACAATTTGTGAAGCCCAAAAGTTTGAAAATCCCTCCAAAATTGATTTCACACCCAAGGCTATTAAGTTTTATCTTTGAGCAGCTTGGTCTTCCTGATAGATTCATGGTGGCTGGGGTTTCTGATGACCTTGAACAAGTTATAGCACCCATTCTTGATGCTAAAGTCTTGGTGAATCTACGTTTGAAGAAGTCAGAAAAGTTAATTTATCCTCAACAACCTCTCTTGATGAATAAGACCAAATTTCAACCCATGAGTGAAGCTTTCATTTTTGATAATGAACCTCCTGAAGTCATCCTAGAATACATGAGACTAATGAAAGAAAGAGGAACTACAGTCACTCATAAGGATATTGGAAGAGGTGATGGTCCAACTTTTGCGCAAATTATGTGAGCAGTTAAGGAAGAGGTGTTCAGTGACTATGAAGAAGATATAATGGTTGAGGAACCACCAATGGAAGAGGCTTCAGTTAATAGGTCAGAGGATGATCATCCAGAGGTTGAAGATACTGTGGTAGAAGAGCAAGTTGATGAAGAACATGTGGCTGCAAAACCTACTGTAGAAGACTTGCTAAGTGCAAAAATTATCAGAAAATCTCGTACAAAGCACTGCATCACTAGGGGAAAGAAGAGACAAAGGTCAGATGCAGTATTAATCATTCTTTTAATTATTGCAATCAAATATCTGAAGCATCTATCCTAGAAAATGTCCAACCCCTAAATACCATCTATCCAACACCCTCTGAACCTGAATATGTCCAAGTTTCAGACTCTGATTCAGAGTCTTCTGACTCATTGTATGATGACCTCATGGCTGGTTTTGCACAATTTACTGCCAAAGCTAAGCACATTCCTGAGGAGGAAATAGCTCTGCCATCCCATGTTGCCACTCCTCAACCATCACCCAAAATTCTTACGGAAGAAGAGATTCTGAAAGAAACATCTTTTAGAGTTTCTCCAATCCATGAAACCTCTGAACCACCAAATGAAACATCATCTGAACAACCCAAATCAATTCCATCAGACTCTCCTAAACCTTCAACACCTTCTAAGATGCTTATAGATACTGAAATTGTAATAAATGATAGAATTGATGAACCAAATGATCATGTGACTCGTTCACCTAGTGGTCCAAGTCAACCAGACTCTGCACCACTTGAGGAACAGAAAAAGGGAGGGAGTTTAGACCAGATGTCAAGGATTCTACACTTAATAGACCATACGCTTGATTAACAAGAGGATAAGCTTCTGGAGCTCGTGGCATACTCAAGAGCTTCTACAAGGAAGGCTCAGCAGCTTCTCACTCTTTTCTTGTTCAAACACCCTTAGGATTCTTGTTTTCTTTTTCACCTTTTGGTTATTACTTATTGTTTTACAACTTTTTGCTAATGACAAAAGGGGGAGTATTAGTTGTACAATTGTGTCAGTAGTGGTGTATTTTTTAAATACCTACTCAAATAAGAATCTGAAACTGTCTTAAATAAGAATCTAATCTCTTTCATGTCTTTGCTAAATGCTTATAAACTTAATTGATAAGGAGAGCAAATTAATAAACATAATTGTGTTTGCATAGATGAAGGTAGTTAAGATTGTGCTCTTAATTATTTTTATCAGACTCAGGAGTTGAGCTTGCAAACCTCACACTCTAAGATTTAGGTATGTAGATACAATCAAGTTTATCAAATTGTTCTTATACTGATTAAACTTAATTATGGATAAAACTTAGGGGGAGCTATCAAACCTAACCCTAATGGTTTATCAGACTCAGGGGGAGCTTACGAACCTCAACAACCTGAAGTTGACATAATTAATTTAATCAACAACAATTGTATTTAATACTTTATGTTTGTCATCATCAAAAAGGGGGAGATTGTTGGAACAAAATGAGTTTTAGTTATAGAACACCCTAAGTTTTGATGATAACATTGTATTAAATGGACAATTGGTATTACTAATGAATGATCTAGTGTGCAGGAACAAAGTAAAAATCTTATCGACTCAGATCATCATTTAAGCCTCTGAAGGACATAGTCTGAAGCGTTAAGACTCTGAGAAGCAAGAAGCTTCAGAGCCTCTGAAGTAGTCCTCGGATGCCAAAGAGAGAAACACAGTCTGAAGCTTGCGTACATCATTCAAAAGATCAAAGAAATGTTATTATTAGATTCTGAAGAACACTCTCTGAAGAAAGACAGCTCATAACTAATGGAATAGTACAACGGTCTTATCAACAAAAAGAAGATTGTACAACCAACGGTCCTTTCTCAACGTCTTTATACCTAGAGTATAAATAGAAGACATTCTGATAGAGAAAAGATTACTGGAAGATCATCTAAACTCAGAGAAAGATTCAAAGTGTATTCAAGCTGTGAACTGTTGTTATTCTTTCTTGTGTAACCTTCTAAGTAAAATATCTTTTGATATTGTAGGCTCTGAACTTAGTGTTTAGAGAGTCTAGCTTAGAACTTTCAGTCCTACTTAATCTATGTATTATGTTAGTTTGTGAAGTCTCTTGTCTTGTGTGACTTGAGCAAGGAAGTCTCTTTGTCTTGTGTGACCTAGAGCAAGGAAGTCTCTTGTCTTGTGTGACTTGAGCAAGAAAGTCTCTTTGTCTTGTGTGACCTAGAGCAAGGAAGTCTCTTGTCTTGTGTGACTTGAGCAAGGAAGTCTCTTTGTCTTGTGTGACCTAGAGCAAGGAAGTCTCTTGCTTGTGTGCTTGAGCATTAGTGTGTAATCTTTGAGATTATAGTGAAATCCATTGGAAGTGCAAGGGGACTGGACTACTCTCGTTTTGTGAGAGGAACCAGTATAAAATTTCTGTGTGTGCACTCCTTCTCTCTCTCTCTCTCTCTCTCATTGTCTTTTGTGTTTTGTGTTTTGTCTAGCTTCTTTCATCCGCTGCGTTTCAATCTGTTTTCTAGTAAAAGAATTAATTTTTCAAAACACAATTCAACCCCCCCTTCTTGTGTTTTTCACCTTCAAACTCAACTCATAAACCCCTCAACATCTGAACCACATCCCACTACCTCACCAAACTCTGAATTTTTGAGGAAATGTGACAGTATGTTTAAGAAGACACTAGAATTACATAAGCTAAATCATTCAGATATACCCTCTGAAAGATATGTTGCACAATGGGAAGAGCTAACTGAGGAGTTTAATGCAATCAAGAAGACATATATTGAAGAACATGTCAAGAATGAAAACGGCAAAGCAACCACAATAATTGAAAGTGTTCCTAAGACACAAGCTCAGACTCTAAATGATGTAGGTAGTTCAGGTTCTGAACCTAATTCTGAAGCTAATGCAAATTCAAGTTTGAAAGAGAATCTGGAAGTGTTGAAGATTCATCTGAAGGAACATTTCAATATTGACTATGAAGATGAACCCATTCTGATTAACAAAGAGCAAATGAAGAATTCTGCCTATGAAGCAAAGATGGAAAGTATAGAAGCTAAGGTGAATGAGCACAATGGAATTTTGAAAGAAGTCTCCGCAAGTCAAGCTTGTCTCTCCAAAACCATGGCAACCATTCTCAGTCTTCTTCACAAAAACCCCTAGGATTTCTTTGTTTGTCTAAATTGTCTCTCTTGAATGTTTATTAAGCACAATATTAGGATAATTCTGCATAGTATTACCAATTACTTGTTGAATGTCAATGAATTTGTCTTATTTAATATTTGCTCTATGTGTTAATTGGTATTTATTACTCAAGTAATGTTTGATTATCCGGTTTTCAGTTTTTTTATTACTCAATTAGTTCTTAAATTTGTTTTAAAACTCTAAATTGATTCTTTTTCAAACTGTTTGCCAAATAAAAGAAGGAATGCTAATCAATAAAGATCAAATTAGAGCAGCTAAGCAATAAAATTTTTATTTCATTGAAAACATGAGTAACTGTTACATAAAATTCTAAAGATGATCAACTGGAATCTTTAGATGACAGAGTTGGGTGATCCAGCTTGGATGGCACCTCCCTAAGGGAATCTGATTCATCTGAATCAGATTGTTCTTCTTCAGGAGAAGACTCTAGCCCATATGGGACTTGGACATCAGATTGATCCTCTTCAGGAAGATGTGTCTTCAAATACTCAAACCAATCAGAGTCCCATTCATCAGACTCTGAATCAGAATCTGCTTTTCCAGACTCTGTACTGAGCTCAACCTCAGGCTTTGGCTTTGCTTTTCTTGATTTTTCTTGCTTAGTTTTTCTCTTATCTTGACTAACTCTCTTTGGAACTACACTTTTCTTCCCTGAGCGTTTCATTTTTTTCTTTTCTCAATTGAACTACTTTTGCCTAAGATTATTCGGTGAGAATAAAATGAATAGGCTCTCTCCTTTTATAAGCTCATTCCAACGCCAAGGTCTTAAATGCGTTCAACACGTTCATTTATGATGGACATCGTTGTAACCATATTTCTGACTTGACTACTTTGGTAGTTACAATTGCTTTAATTGTAGTAGACAACCTTTTTTATAATGACAAAAGGGGGAGAAAGAATATTTTTAATTCAATTGTTGATAAGAGTGTTTCTCAGCTTTTATAAAGCTTATTGGTCATTTTTTTAATATACTTTTTAATATATGTTACAGTGTTTTAAACTCTGAAATCGTTCACATGACATCCTATGAGAACTTAATGTATACGTATCTTATCCTACTGCCAATAACGCACCAGATGTTATTTTCATTTATTTTAAAAATGAATTATCTGGACTTTAGTTACTCTCTTAAGATTATATTGTGCAAGGAGAATATATTTATTATTTGAAGTTTATTATTCATAGATAGTCTTTAAGTAAGGGTGCAACCTTATTCAAATATTATTTCACTATGAAGAGAAGAAGCTTACAAACCTTGTTCTTTGCATAGTAGAATATGAATAATTTAAGTCATATAATAAAGTAATTCTGAAACTGATCAAAATCAACTATAGATATAAAATAGGGGGAGCTTACAAACATAACCCTATGGAGTATCGGACTTAGGGGGAGCTTGCAAAACTCAGAAGCCTAAAGTCAATATAGCTGAATTTTGTCAAACAACAATTGTATTTAATACATATGTTTGTCATCGTCAAAAATGGGGAGATTGTTGGAACAAAATGAGTTTTATTTATAAAACACCCTAAGTTTTGATGATAATAAAAGTATTAAATGGACAATTGGTATTACTAATGTTTTAAATTGAATGTGCAGGACATATTTATATTTATGAATGAGCACATTTAATTTAAGCTCTAAAAGAAACTTTGATAGAGTCTGAAGCATTATATTCTGAAAGAGTTCAGAAGCCAAAAGGCTTTCAGAAGTCAAAAGACATTCAGAAGCCTACAACGCTCAGAAGCTACATGGATCAGAAGTTGCTTGACATCGACTCTCTGGAGGCGTTAAGAAGTCTAGTATCATTCAGAAGACGAAGACGTTCAGAATCTGAAATTACAAAGGACTATTAGAAGCTAAAGATTTAAAGACCTTCAGAACTTCCAGAAATCAAAGTTTATCAGAAGTCAAAGAATTCCAACATTCATCAGAAGGCTATGGTACTTTATTTCAAAACATTCTAAGTCTGATGACTGTATAAAGGACATCACTACTGCAACGTTCAAATGGAATTTGATCTTATCATCAAGGAGTGTGTTGTACCTTTATTTCTGCATTTAGACAAGCAGAAAAGCATGGACGAAGTTGTGGAGCAGAATTACTTATTCTAGGAAGTTATTCAAAACCCACATTTCAAGCAATTGGAATTTAACAGCTGTCCATCTCAACGGAATTCTACAACGTCTCAAATTCTCTCTTCTCTCATATATATATATATATGTAGAATTAGAAGAATTATGTATGTGATATAACACAAGAATAGAGACACATATGATATACACGAATTCATCTCTCAAAAATCAAAGTGAGAAAGCATAAACTGTCTGAGCCTCTGAAAGTTATTTTGTCTAATAGTTTTTAAGCTTAGAAGTTTAGGATTTACTCTTGTGTGAGTAACTTGGAAAAGTCTCTTGTTAGTTGTAACTTGAGCAATTGTAAAAGTCTCCTGTTGTGTGTTCTGGAGCATTTGTGAAGTCTATTGTCTTGTGTGACTTAAGCAATAGAGAAGTCTCTTTCTTGTGGGCTTGAGCACTAGGATTGTAATCTTTAGTGATTATAGTGAAATCCCTTGGAAGTGCAAGGGGACTGGAGTACTCTCGGTTTGTGAGGGGAACAAGTATAAAAATCCTTGTGTCTCTCTCTCTCTTGCTTTTGATTTTCTGCTCTATCTTTGTTTGATTGTGTTATTAATCCGCTGCTAAAAGACTCTGATAGATACCTATATCTTGAAAAGTTTTTTAAAACTCTAAAAACACAATTCAACCCCCCCCCCCCCCCCCCCCCCCCCCCCCCTTCTTGTGTTTTCCTTCCTCCCCCCTTCAAGCGCGAAACTGGAAAATGTGGAAATCTCTACTCACATGAATAAATTAACATTTTTAAAAAGATTTGAATAAATGTTTATCGAAATTTTAATATTGGAATTGCAAAAAAAAAATTAAAAATTCCTATAGATTTTAAAAAATTAAAGTTATATAATTAATTAGATTTAGGTTTTCTAGATGATTTTGTCCCATCTAAGTAATTCTAATCAAAGTGATGGACACAAAATGTGGATAATCCCGTCATTCGAAATTCAAATTTTTATTGGTCTAGATGGAGAATTATAATAATCCATTCTTTTAGACCAACAAACGCTTATTTATAAAAAATAAATAAATAGAGTTTCTACAAAAAATATATTAGAGAAGCTCTAATTGAACACATAATTAATTTCTATTGAGAATGCAAAGATCTCCGTGAGAATATTATAATGTATATTACAGAGTTTCTACAAATCAATAATATTAGAGTTTTAAAAAAAAGTACAGTATGTACAAAAAAATTATATTAGAGTTTCTACAAAAAAAGATTTCGGAAACTCTAATTGAATGTCACATAAGCAATTTCTATTGAGAATGCATGAGAGCACGTGACAATCTCATAATGTAGATTATAGAGATAGAAATAATAGAGATTTATATCCAATTAATTTTTTATTTTGACATAATATATCCGATTAATTTAGTTGTTATTAAATTTAATAGAACTTAACTTTGTTTTCAATAAAAAAAAACATAACTTTGTATAACTATATATATATATTGTTGGAAATTACCTTGAAATTGGATGAAGAAGAAGAAATCAAGAGGTTGCTTCTGGTGGTGGCGCGTCGCGCCACTGATCTCTGCGCGTCGGCAGTGCAAGCTTCTGGTACTGATGGTTCTTCTGTTGTTGGCTAGTCGCGCGCCAATCTCCTGCGCGATGCGCAAGTGCGCGAGCCTATATATAGGTTGTGCATTTTCTGATGTTTGAAGGTGAGTTTTAGGGTTTCTATGGCCAACAAAATACTAGGGTTAATAGAGTAACATATTGGGAAGACTCTAAGGTTAGAGAAACATTTTATCACCTTGGGAAACACTTATTGATTGTCAGGGAAGAAATTCGGGACTACGGTAGAATTAGGTAATTGTCTAATTCTTGTAACTCTTGTGGAGAGAATTTCATCGTAATCAAGAACTTCATTGATAGTGGAACGGAGAGGGCTACCCTCCCCCCAGAGTGGGTTCATTAACACCGAACTGGGTAAACAATACGCTTGTGTTCTTTACGTTTTCGCGGTTTACTTTTGTTATTATTATTATTGTCGGTCCTGCTTGTTTGATTACTTTAATCGAATTGCTCCACACACAACCTATAAGCACTTCTAACAGAATTTCTTTCACCACTCCATAGTCTTCTATCCTCCGTGACAGATGGGTAAAGAGGAGTGTTAAGAATTCGAGCAGCCGTGATCGGGTCAAAAATCAACGAAATAAGGTGATTATCCCATTCCTTAATGTCATTCTTCATAATATCATAAACACAAAAATCAGCATGAGACAAATCATTAATGTTAACAGGTTCAAGAGTTGTGGCATCAGAGAGCCAACTCTCATTCCATAACGAAATATTGTTTCCGTTTCCAATTCTCCATCTACACCCCGCTCTGAGAATAAATTTAGAGTTGCAAATACTCCTCCACACAAAACTGGGGTTATGTCCAAGATTAGAGCTAAGAAAATCACATTTTGGAAAATATTTGGCTTTATATAATTTAGCAATAAGAATAGTGGGATTAGTCAAAATGCGTCAACCTTGTTTGCCCAACATAGCCAAATTAAAAGCAGAGAGATTTTTAAAACTCATACATCCGTCCTTCTTATGCATAGATAATTTATCCCAAGAAAGCCAATGAATACCTTTGTTGTGAGTTCCAAACTGTCCCCACCAAAAAGCATTCAACATCTTTTCAATTTCATCACAAAGAGAAGATGGAAGGGTAAAAATACTCATAAAGTAAGTTGGGATAGATTGGAGAACTGATTTGATAAGTAATTCACGCCCCGCCTTTTATAAACACTTACTACTCCAAGAATTAATCTTCTTCTAAATTCTATCCTTAATAAAATTGAAAGTTGATTTTTTACTTCTACCAATTAAAGAAGGCAAACCCAAATATTTACCTATACCTAACACAACTTGAACACCAAGCGTGGTTGAAATGTTGTGCTGGTCCACTTGGAGTACATTACGACTACATAAAATCTCGGATTTTTGGAAATTAATAGCTTGTTCGGATGCCGCTTCGTAGGTAGCCAAAATGTTTTTCATAGCCACTGCTTCATTGATATTAGCTCTAAAAAAATAAGAAGCAATCATCAGCAAATAAGAGATGAGAAATCATAGGTGCGTTTCTGCAAATCTTGACACCATGAATATCTCCACTCGACTCTGCATGTCTAATGATAGTTGTTAGTCCTTCTGCACATATAATAAACAAATAAGGTGATAATGGATCTCCTTGTCTGAGTCATCGACTTGGCTTAATAGGTTCAGTCATAATCCCATTAACAAGAACAGAGTAATCAACCGACTCAACACAAAGCATGATCCATTTGACCCATTGGTCCGAGAACCCCATCTTTGTCATAACACCTTGAAGATAAATCCAGTCAATTCTATTATAAGTTTTACTAAGATCGAGTTTGAGAGCCACATCACCTAACTTGCCTTTAGTCTTGGCCTTCATGTGGTGAATAACTTCAATAGCAACCATAGCATTATCCAGAATAGATCTACTTGGAACGAAAGTTGACTGACTATTGGAGATAATTTATACAACACATTACATAGAGAGATAGAACGTCAATCTTTCATAGAGACTTGACAGTCTCCTTTGAGAATAAGAGCAATGTTGGTCATATTCAATGTAGGTGGAAAAACACCTGTAGCTAACCAAGAACAACACTGTTGAAAAATCTCTTGCCCACAGGTGGGCCAAAAATGTTGAAAGAATCATGGATTAAATCCATCAGGTCCAGGGCACTTATCTGGTTTCATAGAAAAGGCTACCTCTTTAAATTCTTCTATCACAAAAGGTGCAGTGAGCATCGTATTATCATCCAAAGTAATTTTGAATGTTATATATATATATATATATATATATATATATATATATTATATTTTAATATGTCTACGAAGAATAATAAAACTAAATTAAATGTTGTATATAACATTTTAAAAGACCCGTGCAGGTAGTAGTCTAGTTTTTCACCAAAAAGAGCAAAGTCCAAACCAAACTTATTACTATATGCTTTTAAAGCATTGCTTCTTTTTTTTGGTACATTTTTAAAGCATTGCTTTAACCCCCCACATCCAAATAGAAAATACTTTTTCAAGTATCAAACAAAAATAAATCAAAGGTTGTTGCCGGCGGCCCCAGAGAGGACAAGCACTAATTTTTTAAGGAAAATGCTAAGGCCACTTGTTAAGAAAGTAAAAATAGTAATATTTTTTTCAGATATAGAAAAATAGTAATTTAGCATTATAATTTGTGCAATTACCTTCTCAAAAATTTAAAAAGAGTTATTTTATATTCAAAAAACTTCATTTTTCTGGTCTCCTTAACCAGTGTCATGGAGGCACCGATTAGCATAACCCATTTTTTAATTACTACTCTCTCTCCGGGCAATATTAGAATTATGATTTATTTTTAGATGAAATCTGATTATGATTTTTAGTACTACCAATTAATTTCATTTTTTGAAGCAGTGCCAAGTAATTTCATTTCATGAACTCAAAGTTGAAAGAATAAACTTTGGTCTTCTTACGAGTCTTGGTCTTCGTCTTATTTTCCCTTATTACTAAGCGTCACGCTCACGCTTGTGGCTAAGTTGTATAAAGCGCCAATAACACAAAACTTTGAAACCATCATCAACAGAAAAAACAAACACGAACACTCACAGAAACAATGGCGGCGAAGAATAGCGAGAGAATTTCTAATGGAGGCATACATGGACCTACCAATCCTATGGTCACACCTCTTCTCAATGATCTCTATCAATTCACTATGGCTTATGCTTATTGGAAAGCTGGCAAACATCAAGAACGTGCTGTGTTAGTATTATTCGTTTTTAATTGAAATCAATTTTTTGTGTTTCTCTTTGTTGATTGATGTTTAGTTTTAGTGTAATTGGATGTTGTTTGAACTTTTTATGGATTTGATTTTGCTGAACTGAGTAATTTCGGTGTGTTTTTTTTGGTTGTTTTGATTCATTTAGGGATATGGTGTTTGTTTTTGTGAAAATTGAGTTGTGAATTTGTAATTTGCTTTCAGGTTTGATTTGTATTTTCGGAAGAATCCATTTGGTGGAGAATATACTGTGTTTTCTGGTTTGGAAGAATGTGTAAGGTTTATAGCGAATTTCAAACTTACTGAGGATGAGATTGATTTTGTTAGGCAAAGTTTGACTACTACTTGTGAGGTAAACAAAATTTTGTTCTTCACTCTAGTTATTGCATCTTTGTTTAATTATGGTAATGGGTATGCTTATTGAAACTTGGAGTAAAGATTGGAGTTTTCTAGTATCATGAATTTAGGTGTATGAAGCACGGACACTCCTCGGATTAGGTGTGTCCCGGTGTCGGACACGAGTCGGTGTCAGACACCGACACTTATAATTACATTGAATTGTATCATTTTCTTAAATATTATCGGTGTCGTCATGTTAGTGTCCGTGTGTCCAGTGTCTGTGCTTCATATTGACAAATTTTCAATGATAGGAAGTGATGTGACAATAAATAAAGCTGAAATTAAATGACTGCAACTGAATTGGGGATAGAAACTAGTGATTTTTGTATCCAAAAAGGAGAAGAAACAAGCGATACATGGATAACTTTTATTAAACTGCGGCACTACAAAGCGGAATTTAATTAACTACTCAATGTTGTCAAATAGTGGCTATAGAAGTATTGTGTAGTGGAATTTGAACAAAATGTTATTTTCCGCGATCCTTGCTAAGAGTTGGGAAACCTTGCTAAGATATGTGTCCTTATTAAAGTACAGTTTATTTTGCAGTTTTTGAGACAAATATATGCTTGTTATGTTGTTAACAACCTCAGATGTAGAAGCTGTTTTGTATTTATTATGCTTAAGGACACAATAACGTTGCTTTCTCCTTTTTTGCGCTTACGTTTTATCATTAATATATCAACTGTGTTGGCATGTTCAACTAGGTGTCCCTGAAACTAACTTTAGAAAATCTAAATGATGGATTTAAAGAGTCAAGGAACTTTGTTCAATGGCAATTTGTCTTTATACAATTCTGTTATTTATTTTCTTTTAAATAGCTTGTACCATGTGTAAATATGCAATAATATGGTTGGTACCGTAATCGGGTTTGCCGTGATTATGTGGAAAGTATAATGCTGCTGACGTTATTTGTAGATTCTATCTTCAAATTATTTTGACTTATCAATGATGATCAATTAAATCTAGGAAGCGTTCCTTGACTATCTAAGAGGACTGGACTGCTCCGATGTTGAGGTGTATGCTATTCCTGAGGGATCAGTCGTTTTTCCTAAGATACCCTTGCTTAGAGTTGAAGGTCCAGTTGCTGTGAGTACTTGCCACCATCAATACCCTCTTTTAATGTTGATTTGTTTCAAAGATTACCTATTTCTTACATTAAAGTGACTGTCATATTTGTTCAGGTTGTTCAATTATTGGAAACTCCTTTTGTGAATCTAATTAATTTTGCATCATTAGTTTCTACTAATGCTGCAAGGCATCGCAAAGTTGCTGGAAAATCCAAAACTCTACTTGAATTTGGACTACGAAGGGCTCAGGTTACAGTCTTTTAAAATACTTTATTATAAGTAAAATTATGTACTAGCCTCCTTTAATATTCATCAAAAGAATCTATCATGTTGAATATAGGGGCCTGATGGTGGAGTAGGAGCATCAAAGTACTGTTACATTGGTGGATTTGATGCAACAAGGTATTATCAATCCAACAATCTTATTTACTGTTGATTTAGATGACATATTTGGGATGTAATTATACTTGTCACGACTTGAGTGTAATTCCTGTTGGCTTGTATAGATTGCAACTGAATCTTGAAAAAAAATGAATCCCACGGGCTAGACGTTTTTGGCTTTGGCTCAATTGATTGTGGCAAATACGTGATTGTAGGTCAAAATTTTGTAGTACAGACACTGGAGCTAAGTCAGTTAAAAGGACATATATTACGTAATCCCAGTTTGTCTCATAAATAATATTGTCAGTTTGCAAGAAATATATCGAAATTGATTGATTTTGAGAAAGAAATGAGAAGTAGAAGGGTAATTGAATGCTGGGAAAGGATTAAAATTAAACATTAAAATAATCAAATTATAACAACATTATTCTTTTACGAGGATTTATTTGTAATAGTTATCATAGTGAAATTCTTTTGTTTGGATTGCAATGTAGCATAAAACTTGAATTAGCCATTTGACCGTGGTTTATGAATTTTTGGAGGGAGGAATTGATTGCATTGTAGTTTATGAATTTTAAATTCCATGTTGCTTTTGCATAGCTTGGATCTTTCATAATTTGCCTTTTCCATGTTGTGTCAATAGCAATGTTGCAGCGGGGAAGTTATTTGGGATACCGCTTCGTGGCACACATTCCCATGCCTTCGTTAGCTCATATATGGTATGTAACCGATTCACTGAATTTTGTTACATGTTTGGTCAATGTTTATGAAGAGAATCTTGTTATTAATATCATTGTACTTTTTATGACTTGAGGGGCTTGCTGTTATATTTCCTTTGTTACTTATTTGTATCCTTTACTTTGTATGTCTTATGATTTGTAGAGCCTTGATGAGATTACAGACAAGTCACTTCGAAGAAAAGATGGTTCAAGTACATGTGAAGATTTTGTTAGTGTGGTTCAAACATGGCTGAGCAAAATTCAGGTGCTAAGATATAATAAATTGCATCCTTAGACTATGTTTGAATTGATGGAAAGGGATGGAATAGAGTGATGTGGAATGGATTTATAAAGCTTCCCTTGTTTGGATTGTTTGAAATAGGATGAATGAAGTGGAATTTAATGAAATGCGTTCCATCTTATTCACCCAATACTCTGCTCTTCACTTCCTTTTTGAGCAGAATACGATGAAACTAATTTTATAGATTCCATCACTTACAGATTCAAACAATCAAATGGTAATTTTGTTCCATTATGGTCCATCCAATTCCATTTAATTCCATTAACCATTACATATTCAAACATAGGCTCATTGTTGTTGTTTTTTGTTACGGCTCTTAACTACCTTCGGTTTTTGTTGTTTTTTTGCCTGGTGTCATCCTTATGCAAGAACCCATTGATGTAGGTTAGGATATTAATTTAGGATAAAATTATTTTATTCTGTTATTTAAGATAGTGTTATATTTTCTTACTTTTAGGAATTTTAACATGATATTTTTGTCTTGTCTACTCTTATGGATATAAGGATGCTGTTATCTTTTCTTAATTTTTTACAAAGGAAAGGATATTTAATTTAAGAAACTTTGAACTTTTTTAAGACTATGTTCTAATTAAGGTTTATCTAGAATTTCAATATCTTTGTGGGTATAAATACCCTTTAGGTTCATTTTGTAATAGACTTTTAATGATTAATTTACAACTAAATATGTTTTTGGACCTTATACAATAAGTAAATTTCGGTTTTAGTTCTATAAAAAATTTATTTGGTTTCCATCCTTCTAAACTATGAAATTATTGTTTTTAATCCCTGTAAAATCATTGAATTTTGCTTTTGTTCCCTAACTAAAAATTTCATTTCTTTTCATCTTTATAAAATCTGACATCCCTATTTTTGGTCCCTAAGATACATTTTATGACGTCCGTAAGGCCTACCTCAATTGGCAATATCGAACCCAGGACCTCTCAGTTGTATGTGTGTATTTTAGTGACATACATTTTATGGCAGATAAATAAATTAATTTTAGGACTTAAAGGTCAATTTGTAGGGGAGTCACTCGCTAAGATTTTTTGGGGAGTCACTCGCTAACATCACACAACACAGTCTGACAGTAGGCCTCTTATTAATAGTGAGCTTAATAGTGTGTTAGACATTTTAATAGAAAGCATCACTAGAATCTTGAGCCTTATCATATAAAGTTAAGCTTTGCAGGGTAATTTTCTTTGAAAATAAAATACACGATTTTATGGGATTTGAATTGCTAAGTATTTTTGACTTTTGTTCCTTTTCTGAACATTTACACAAGAATGAATAATTGTTTTTATATTTTCCATATAAAGATGAAATATAACCATATGCTTAAGAGATGAAGGAACAAAAAGACAATATTATAGACTTATAGTACTGTTAGATTGAATTAACATAATTTAAATAAAGCCACACGTAATAATAATATGATAGCAGGCAGGTATTTTTAGCTCATTATATCTCCTATGCTAATTCTTTTGCACACTTTGCTTGCAAATTCAGAGATGGATTTATCAGTGAATTTTCTAATGCATTTTCCCATTTTGCAGTTGTTAAATGGTGTTTTTGGTGAGACCAATCAAAGTGAGTTGGCTGCATTCACGTCATATGCATTGGCATTTCCTGATAACTTTCTTGCCCTTGTAGACACATATGATGTAAATACTTGCTTACCAACTTTCTGTTTCTTAAATAGTCATTCTTTCATGCGTAATCTTAACATCATTTTAACTATCAATGGAAAATGCTTGTGGGTAAATCTTACTTATATCTCGTACATGACTTTTGTGAGCATGTTTTGGTTTCCTGAGAAAGATGCTCCACTTCCCCTTTCCCCAAGTGTGATATTAATTTCAACCACTAACAATATAATTGAAAACTATTAGAAACTAAGAATGGTGGGGATAAGTTCTTGTAGCACTTTATATCAATTTGGCTTTAAGATACAAAAGATAGGAGAATGACATAACTGGAAAGATGAGTGAATGGTTGTGCACTTAAAAATGTGTGTTTAGGTATCAGTAGTTACTCCACCATTTTCCCTTGCCCTGAAGTTATGCATAACATTAAGTTGCAACATACATGAAAACTAGAATAAAAAGGCACATATATCACTTACTATCATCTAAGTTGGAAGAATTCACATATGAATCACATTCTGATTTACATTAGCTATGTGGTTAAAGGATGAGAGGATAGGTGGCTAATATTTTGGTGGTGAACACTTAGAAATGCTGATCAAGGGTCAGTGCCTTCAACTAAATCGAGTATAACTTGACTGAATGGGTAGTTCCTGTACAGAAAAGGCCCAGATACTGAAAAAGTGGGTGACTTTGTGATAAATCATGCCTAAGGTCAGTTACTAATGTCATACTCATACCTATTTCAGCTATGACGCATAGGTACGGGTGCGGTACCCGGTACAACACGGGTACAAAAATAAGGTAATTTTAAAAAAATTAAGGTATGGGTACGTCAAAAAAGAGAGTTTTGTTATATAATATAACATTAACATGAGAGAGCTAAAGTGTTCAATGTACAACAAAAACATCACAATAAAAGTTTAAAAAGTAAAAAATTGGGGTTGGTTACAACAACAAAGAAACTCGAATAATATTATATTCATATAGTATTATCATTATTACAGTATTATATAAGCAAAAACCGCAAATTTTACTCACAATAGAATAACAAGAGAAAATGGTGTACCACAAGTACGGTACGCCTACCCCACAGTCTTGTATTTGTAACATTCAATTCTCTCCGAGTTCTGCATGCCTGCCAATTGTTCTATCCCACATGCTGAAGTTGAAAATGTTAATTTTGCAATTGCAAAAACTTTTATTTCCAGTTATTATGAACCTGTCTAGTTTGGGGGATAATTTGTTTGATAACGAGAGCTGAAGTTTCTACCTTTTTTTTTTGGTTTATTCCTTCCCCCACTTTTGTTTGGCTATTTCATCAGATACAACATTTGCATGTTGACAGGTGATGAGAAGTGGAATCCCCAATTTCTGTGCAGTTGCATTAGCTCTTGGTGATTTAGGGTATGTCATGCTATTAATATCAGTTGATTTGAGGTTTTACATGACCTTCAAATTTTTTTGTTGTGGTCATTATCCATTTGGTTTTTAGTTTACAAGGATACAAGGTGTTGCGTTTTTTTCTTCTTACCACATGTATGAAAAGTGGTAAGCTGTAGTAATATTGACAGATATGTTGTACAAGGAATATGGCAATAGGAAGTTAGCAACTGCTAGTATGTCTGGATGCTATAGCAACCCGCATAATGTTGTTGATTAGGATAGGATCTACTTGATGTTGTATTTGAACTCACTAGGTGTAGTTGTTTGGTATTTGTAAGGATCTACTTAATGTTGTGAACTGCTTCCTCAACTATCAGCTATGATTCCAAATGGAAAATAAGGTTGCCTATTACAACACAACTCTTCCCAGGACCTTGTCATAGCAGCAGCTTTATAGCAACATGTTGCCCCATTTTTACCCTACTTTTACATTTCATTAGTTTTCTGTTATTCTGCCAGTATTTGTTCTGTGTGCTTTCTATATTGAGAAGTATTTATCCATGTTAAGTTATGTGTTTACTTTGGCGTTTGTTATTTTCAATTTAAAGATTGCAGCAAGCTGTTGTTAATTTACTAGTGTATCTTATAGCTATAACTTACAATTACATTTTTCTGCAATTAATCTTACAGTACCCTTCTGCTTATCCTGCAAAGGAAGCATCACCCATCTTCCTTTTCAAAGAATCATGCCATTTATATCTTAGCTGACCTTAGATGATGTCTTGCGCAGATACAAAGCAGTTGGCATTAGATTGGATTCTGGTGACCTTGCATATTTGTCTTGTCAGGCCAGGAAGTTCTTTTGCTCCATTGAGAAGGAATTTGGGGTGCCTGGATTTGGGAAGTTAATAATCACTGCTAGTAATGACCTCAATGAGGAAACGTTAGACGCTTTAAACAAACAGGTAATAATCATTTGCGAACTGAAACTTGTACATTTGTCTAGTGATTTTACATGATTTCAGCATAAAAATCGAGCAATCACTATGATGATACTATGCTCTTGTGTATGGTGCACATTGTGTAATAAATTTTAATGGTTGACTTCTCACATATTCATTTGCATTTATATATATTATCTCAAAACCTTGATTTGGTACCCTCCTGCTCTGTAACGTTTGGTTCTAAAAATGCAAGTTAATAAAACTGGTGGGATTATCATCAAAATATTTTCATCCTGTAAATAAAATAACCTAAGTTTTTATAGAAGTGGGAGTCACGTTCATAATTTTCAATAATATTTGAATATATATATATATATATATATATATATATATATAATCAGGTTAGTTTAAATGATCCATGTTAGTGATTTGTGGTGAAAAATATCCCACGACATCATTATTATATCATAATAACAAAATAAAATGCTACAATGTCTTATACCATTTTATTTTGTGTTGAGCTTAAAAACTTAAGGTTCAGATGAAACACTCATTCTATTTATATTAATCTTGACAAAAAAAGTAAAATTAACAAATGCTTATAATTTCTTGCCATTTTCTTTTGATTGGATTTAATTTTTTTCTACAGGGTCATGAGGTTGATGCCTTCGGAATTGGTACATACCTGGTGACATGTTATGCTCAAGCTGCCTTAGGTGTTGTTTTCAAGCTGGTTGAGATCAATAATCAGCCTCGTATCAAACTTTCCGAAGATGTGTCAAAGGTTTGAACATTCTAAATTGAACATGATATTATAATAATGGGTCTTGCTAACACTTGCCCTGAGGACACATGTTAAGGAATCTAAAAGTAAAAATTTTGTATTGAAGGAATCAATTTTTAAGTTTTTAAGAAATTAAATGCACAACTTTTAAGACAATATTTCTATATTAAGTTCCTTAACATGTGTCCTAAAGGCACATGTTAACATTTGTCTATAATAATCTATTTGATATTTAACTATTATCTTTTTCCGTATTTACTTTTTCCGTATTTTAGGTCTCTATTCCATGTAAGAAGCGATCCTATAGGTTGTATGGGAAAGAAGGTTATCCCCTGGTAGACATAATGACTGGAGAAAATGAACCATCTCCAAAGGTATTATTTTGCGTGTAGTTTCTGTGACGCTATTTTTTCTATTTCTTTTCAATGTTTTCACTCTGCACACCCTCCCGCCGATGGGGTTGTGGGAGTTGGCAAGTGTTAGTTCATGTTTTCACCAGCATGCCAGGTTGGAAGAAATTCAGGAAAAATAGGAATGCCATAATGGATACACAGCCTTGTATCATTTTCTCATATTATTGCACATACGATGTCAAGTTTCCAACCTATTTGCCAGCATATCTCGCCATTCATAGAGTTGAACAGTAGTTTGGAAGTCTTGGTATGAAATTTACTTTATCCTATTTTATTCATATATAGGTCGGAGAAAGAATCTTGTGTCGTCATCCCTTCCAAGAATCGAAGAGAGCATATGTGGTGCCACAGCATGTTGAGGAACTTCTAAGGTGTTACTGGCCTGGTAAATCAGGTAAGAACTAACTATAAAAATAATGGCAATCATATAGAGACTAATAGTAGCTTATTGACAGCATTAACAACTACCTTTGCTTGGGGTAGAGGAAAGTGCTCCATTTTTAAGAACATCCCATGATTCATTATTAACCTACTATTATTGTTTTGTTGTAGCTTTTGAACCCTCTCACCCCTATAAAGAAAAAAAATGTAATCTCATGTAAATGCTAGTTGCTAAATTTATCACTTCATAAATTCCTACATGAAATGGTTAAATCCTATCACTCGTCGGATGATCAAAGTTTGCACTTTGGAGCATTACAGTATATAGAGTAGAATACCAGCATTTATTAGTAATTCAATTATCAACCGGATTTGGATTTGACTGTCAGTTTTTACATTTTGTTTGTAACTCGCTTATTCTTTTTTGAAGGTAAAAAGAGGGAAACTTTACCACCTCTAGAGGAAATTAGAGAGCGATGCATCAATCAACTCGAGCAAATGCGACCTGACCACATGAGGAAACTTAACCCAACTCCATACAAGGTTAGGAAGTTATTATTATACCTGGCTTCAAATTAGGCAAACGTTTTCATGTTGAATGATGCTGAATATTTTCTGAATAAGCAGGTTAGTGTAAGTGCAAAATTATATGACTTCATTCATTTCTTGTGGCTCAATGAGGCACCAGTTGGGGAACTTCAGTAATAACAAGACAAATGAAATTGCATGCCCTGAGAACCCAGTGGACAGGGAAAAAAGGATTCGGACAGAAATTTCTTTCATACATTATAGATATATTTAATGTGATTTGATTGTTGTATATTTAAATTGGAAGAACCAATATTCTTTCAAGGCCTATGGTGCAAATAATCCATCTTTGCCGTTGATCACATTGCTGTGCAATAAGTATTTGATTATATAATAAACTTTACATTAAACTGACTGTGTCAATGTTACACAGTTTCTTCAAGTTATTGATGAAAGCATTTTTGTACTAAATTAAAGTACTTCCGGTCACTTGTGAATTATGTATACTATGCAAATGTTATACAAATATGGTTCACCGTGTTTACTGTTATACAAATATTATTTTTTTGATAAAATAATGTGATACAAATATGGTTTTTGATGGTTTAGCTAATATGGATTGTCAGGTTGCTGGTGCCTTGGTTTTGTAGCAACTTCCTCTCTGCGTTAAGCAGTTGTGAGTTATATTTACTGTTTGAGCTACCTCTAATCTCTTTTATGAACTCCAGACCCTTAATCCTTTTTGACAATAATGCCCTTTACATTTTGAAAATTGTGAAATTTTTTTTACTCGAAATAATGTAAACTGTTGTATTTAACATTATGGTATGTTATTTAGACTCATAAAAATCGAATGACAAATACTATATCATATAACATACTATAAAATACAACTTTGGATGAGTGTGCTGTTGGAACTAAGAAAATAGAAAGAAACTCTGTCAGAAAATCAATGACACAGAGTTAATTATAAAACATGTGAACATCATATACCATACAGTATATTCTAAATGTTGATGTTTGATCTTGTGGTAAAAAATAAATTTTCACTAGTGGAAAAATCATTTTTAAGTTTGTTAGAATTGACTTCTTAAGACGGTTCTGAGTCTCACCTTAAAAATTCTGGATTTAAACTTTATTAGTAACTTTAGAAAAAAGATAAATATAAATCATTTTGTAATTATTTTATGAACGCTAAAATCTTTTTTATCATGAATTCAGACATGATTCCTCACCCAAAGTTTTTTGTATAAAGAAAAGTACTCCATTAAAATATAAGTAGCAAAATCCGTGCGTAAGACAAAGTCCATGTTCCTTAACTTTGGTATTAATTACGCGCCACGATCTAAAGCTCCGTAAACACTAAACAAATCTAAAAAAGAAAAAACAAAATCACTTAGCTGGCTATCTTGCCTTTTACTATGTCCCAACATATACGCTATACATATTCTACAACCCATCAAACAAATAAACACTAACATAAGTCTTTGTCTTTATAGTACACTCTTTCTCTTTCTCATTTCTTCACTCAAATTTCAGATCAACAATGAAACACAACATCAACAACACCAACATTACAATGCTAGCCAAGACAGACTCCGAGGCGAGCAGCCTAACACAATCCTCGCCAACAAGATCACCCCGACGCGCCTATTATGTCCAAAGCCCTTCGCGCGACTCCTATGGAGAAAAAACCACAAACTCCTTCAACTCAAGCCCAATTCAAAGTCCATTGGGATCTCCTCCTCATTCTACTCATTCAAACTCCTCAATGGGTCCACATTCCAACAATTCATTAGGGCCGCTTTCCGATTCCTCATTAGGTCCACATTCACGTGACTCCGCTTCCACGCGATTCTCTTCCTCCACGCGTAAGAGTAACCGCCGGAAAGAAATATGGCGACCTTGGAAGGAACAATTCTTTCCCATTGAAGAAGAAGGCCTTCTTGATGATCATGATGATTCACATTATGGATTCCCTCGTAGATGTTTTTTTCCTGCTTTTGTTCTTTGTTTTCTTGTTCTCTTCTCTATTTTCTCTCTTATTTTGTGGGGTGCAAGTCGTCCTCAAAAGCCCACCGTTTTCCTCAAGGTATGTTCTACTTCCCCTTCATTTCTCGTTTCAATATAGATTTAGATTCACATTGAATTCGACCAAATCACAATTATATTATTATTATAATTCTTGTTTTAACTTTTTAGTTATTTGACTTTTGCATACAATAAATAAAGTATGAGCTAAAATTTATTTTAACATCGAACATTAAATTCGACATGAAATCAGGTAGCATTGTAATTTTATTAAAGCCTAACTTTTTAAAAATATTTAATGTAATTCTGCAAAACTAAGATTGTGATGCAAACTAACTTATAGAATTTAATGTTGAATTTTTAATTAATAATTTGATATTCTTCTTTTCTTTTAATTTAATTTTAATTTTTTGTTTTGTGTGTATTTTTGGCAGAGTATAACATTTGATAGATTTATTATCCAAGCGGGTGCGGATGTGTCAGGAGTTGCCACTAGCATGGTGTCAATGAATTCCACTGTGAAAATGACATTTAGAAACACAGCCACATTTTTTGGGGTCCATGTTATAACAACTCCATTAGATCTCAATTACTATCAACTCACATTAGCCACTGGAAATGTAAGTGTTTAAGCTTAAAATTTATGTTACTAACCATTATATAACACAACACGTGTTATATAATCATTAGCGAACATCAAAATACATACAATGTGACACTATTTTGATGTTAAAATATCATTTCTCTTACGCAGATGCCAAAATTTTATCAATCGAGAAAAAGTCAGAGATCTATAAGATTGACGGTGAAAGGAGATCATATTCCTCTATATGGAGGGGGAGCGAGGTTAAACAGCATAAACGGTTCACCCGTTGAACCGGTACCATTGACATTGAATATGGTAGTGAGGTCAAAAGCTTATGTTTTGGGGAAATTAGTGAAGCATAAATTCAACAAGAAAATAGAGTGTGATTTGATTTTGGATCCGAAGAAAATGGGTGTGCCAATTCCACTTACCAAAAAGAAGTGTAGGTATGAGTTATAGATGAGTGACAAATCATGCAATAATAATTTATAATTTAATTTGAAATTTAATAAAGGGGTTTAAGTATTTAATTATTTACTACTACTTACTAGACTAGATTCTCATTTCATAATGCAGTTTACTTTGGCTTCACTCTGTCAGAATTCTGCTTTGTTTTGTCTTGTTACACGAAAGTTGTAGGAAATAGCCCAAGTGTAATTTGGATTTTGTCGGTGGTTCTATTTCAACTTAATAAAGTAATAATCAGAAATTAAATGAAATAAGTTTAATATTTGTTTTGATATGTGTCGGTTTCTTTGTTTACTCTATATCAAGAATATAATAAGCATCCTTTACAAATTCTAGTTCAATTGACATAAATGTCGAAATTGTTGGTATTAGATGTCATGATCGAGTTCAAACTTTAATACCTCTATCTTATGTGTGTGAATTTTCAATGGCTTTGTTATTTTATCTATCTAAAAAAAGTAGTAGTAGATTCTACCAACATAAATAAATAATAAATAGTAGCACATACTTTACTAAATAAATCCACATTTCCAGTCAAGTTTACTATGCAAGTTTTATTTGTAAGGCAATATAAAATATCTCCAATGAGGATCTTAAGTGGTTTTAAGCTTAAAACTTATATAAGTGTGTGTCTAAAGTTAAATAACTTATGAATATATTGATGTGAAGGTGAGTTGAATAATAAATTTGTGTAAAATTTAAAATTTTGATGTAAAAATTACAAATCAAAAGTTTTATATCTTTTAATGAGAAGTTGAATAGGTAGAGGTTGGTTAGAGATTGGTTAGTTTTGTTATTTTGGTAGGTAGAGGTTTGGTGGGCGGAGTATTTTGTTCCCAGGGTCTTTTAGATCCTTGTAGCTTGGTGTTTTTCACCTTTGTATTTCTTACAGCTCCTTTATTATTTCTTATGATAAAGGATGCATTAATAAATTTTTGCCAATTCAAAAAAAAAAAAAAAAAAAAAAAATGAGAAGTTGAATAATAATTGCATGTGTGAACCAAGATGCAATATGTGAGATTCTTTAATGCTCTCAAGAGAAAATTATAATGTTCTAAATAGAAGGAAAAAAAAGTACATTGCTTATATTTAAATTAAAATGATTGATTGCATTTTTTTCACCTAATTGTCTCCTTTTATAGTCACCTCCTTCTTTCTGTTATCCAAACCCATTGGACATATTGTCATCACACTTGTCTTTACAAGATGCATGGAGACATGTTCTTCACACGTTCTCGTCCGAACAAATTGCATGGCGTTAGGGTAATGGTTATGGGAGGACCACATGTTCATCTTTAGGATCGCTAGAGCATTAGCTCGGCCTTGACCTAAACGGTCCACCAAGGCTTATTGTGACTTGAACGGTTCATCAAGACCTAAATGATCCTCCAAAATCGTCTTGACCTGAAAGCTAGGTCGTGGGGCTAGATTGATTGTACAAGTCAATCAAATTACTTAAATAGAAGATTCAACAAAGACTCGTGATACAAGCCATAATTCAAGAACAATGTCTTGAATGAAGCTTTAAAAAAGGAATGTAAGAAGGTTCTCAATAAACATTCAAGATTTTGAAGTCATTTAGGTGTCAAGAAGGTCAAGGAATAGATAATCATTGATCATGATCCAAGAAGGTCATAAGTTAAGAAGATTCATACAAAAATGAACAATGAGACTTAAGAAGGATCAATCAAAGTCAACAAGGATCGAAGTGACTCAAGAACTACCAATCAAAGTAAAAATGGATCAATGTGCATCAAGAATGTCAAGCAAATACATAAAGAGATAAACAACCTTTAGTAGTGCAAAGACTATACTTAAGTTGCAATAATCTTCCAACTATAACTACTAATTGCTTAACTTATTTTGCAGCAGAATCAAACATTCTCATTTTTGCAACTAGTTGTCATTTTTTATAAACTTGGCATACCAAATAAACTCCCCCAAGCTACATATGAATACCATACCTTTGAAAAAACATAGCATACAAAAAATAAATAGCTAACTTTAAAACCACGGGTACATAAATCAATCCGTCTTTTGAAAAGACAACATCAAAAGATATTATTTCAAGTGACTTATTCTCATATCATCCATGTTACAATGTATTTAAAATACATTAAATTTATAACAACAAACAAAATTAAACTACGCAGAAAATCAAAGAGCATATTATGCATGAAGTACTTGTTTTAGCAAAGATCAATTTCATCATCATCACCAACAAACAATCCCCTACATTTACAAAGGGGGCATATGTTCTTTTCTGACAGCCATTGTGTTATGCAATTCATGTGAAAAATATGCGCACAGTCTAGCTTTCCGATTCCTTCTCCAATTACAAATGCCTCCTGTAAACATAGATAAAATTTGTTAGAAAAAACCCAAGAGCATGTAATACTCATCTATAAACTTGCACATCAATATACCATAATATATATGATTTTAAGTTCCTGTAATCATAGTATTTTTTATCTTAGTCTCTGTAAGTTTTGTTATTTGAATTTAGTCTCTTTAAATTTAAAAAATGTTGCTTTTAGTCTCTAATATCATATGTGACCTAATAAGCTAAGCAAGGACAATGAGCAATTTTTTTTAGAATTTATGGTGACCTAATCCAAACAAAAAAACTTACGAGAACTAAAATGAAAAATGTTATAATTATTACAAGGGCAAAATAATATTCAAACTAACTATTTTCTACAACTATCATCAAAATATGTTTCAGGTGTTCAACTAATCAACTAAAACTCATTGTTGGTTAATTATCCTCAAATCATAATTAAAACATAGTTAGCCGTACCTGACAAATGCAACACAGTTCTTGAATTTCTGAAGTTCCTTCAGCTGGGACCTCAAAATTAGCACAATTAATATACTTCATTATTTCACCCTCTGTAAGCCCCCTTTCATTTATACAATGCATCCTGTGCTCCTGCAAATCAATATTTATAGTACAAAATTCAACTTCAATTAATTAATTTGTTATAAATAGATATTTTATGTAATAACATGTACATATAATTAAGATCGATGAATTTTATACGAGTCTCAAAAATCCATGATATGTATTTGTTCCATGATAGTTTCACTCAATAATACATGAAAATTAATATATGAAAATATCTAATTAACTAGATTTTTTTTACAATAAAATATCTAACTAGCTAGATAATGGTTAAAATAATTCTATTATTGGTTAAAATAATTTTATCCTACCTACAACCAATAATATATATGTTATGAATCAAATAATTTGAAATAAAATCTAAACGTAAGACATTGATCATGCTAATGTTTTTTTCTTTCACAAAAGTTATATGAAAAAAAAAAAAGATAATGGTAAGTGATTAACTAACTCATAAGAATTGATTGTATACATACCTCAATCCGCACCATCATTTCTCTCATCATTTCTCTCATAAGTTCAGGATTACGTCTAAACTGAATATGGGGTATTTGTTCATAATTTCTACCAATTTGAATTGCAGTACTTGTTGAACCTGAGCTATGTTGGTACTCTGATAAAGAATTTCTAGCTGATGGAGCATAAGGAAAATAACTTGTTGAACTTTCACCAACTTCTCTTTGGGTTACTGTTCTTTTTAATGGTAAATTCAAACGAGCCTCTTGATTCTCCATAAATCCCACAGATTCCCTGTTATTTCTTGCATTTGTTATCGCAGGAGAAGTTCTTCTGCGATCACTCTCTACTCTAGTTGGAGTACTCGAAGATAAACCTAAAGACAAATTCAGATTTATGCTTGGGCCGTTATTTGCTAAACGGGTAAAACTTCTCGTATGAGTTTGAGTAGCAGGCATATATGGAACATCATTTCTCCTCATACCATATGTCGACCCAGAGAGGGAAACATCGTCATTCATACTCAAAAGACCATTTGTGATACTGAAAATTTCATTTACACTTCTAGGATTCATCAAACTTGAGGTCAAAGAAGAGTGCATTGATTGTTCTACTCCATCTGAAATATACCGGATAGCTTCATTTTGATTATAATTTTCACCAGTGCTGTAAAATTGTTCATTTCTCCCTAAAAACATAAATTCATATGTTGTTAAATAATGAATGAATATTATATAATATAGGCATAAACCTACTCTAGTTGGAGTACTTGAAGACAAACCTAAAGATAAATTTTGATTCATGCTTGCACTATTATTTGCTAGATTGGTAAAACTTCTCATATGAGTTTGAGCAGCAGGCATATATGGAGCATCCATTCTCCTCATACCATATGCCTCAAAGGGGAAAACATCGTCATTCATTCTCGATGGAGTATTTGTGATACTAAAAATTTCATTTAAATTTCTAGTATTCACCAAATTTGAGGTCAAATAAGAGTGCATTGATTGTTCTACTCCATCTGAAATATATCGAATAGCTTCATTTTGATTATAGTTTTCACCAGTGTTGTAAAGTCGTTCATTTCTCCCTAAAAACATAAATTCATATATTGTTAAATAATGAATGAATATTATATAGGTATCATGCATTAGAAAAACCTTTTCTAGTTGGAGTACTTGGAGACAAACCTAAAGAGAAATTGAGATTTATGCCTGCATTGTTATTTGTTAGAGGGGGAAAACTTCTCATGTGAGGTTCAGCAGCAAGCATATGTGGAACATCAATTCTCCTCATACCATATGTCTCAGAGAGGGAAACATCGTCATAATTCATTCTCGAAGGAGTATTTGTGATACTGAAAATTTCATTTGCATTTCTAGTATTCACCAAACTTGAAGTCAAAGAAGGGTGCATTGTTTGTTCTACTCCTTCGAAAATATATGGAGCATCCATTCTCCTCATACCATATGCCTCAAAGAGGGAAATATCATCATAATTCATTCTCGAAGGAGTATTTGTGATACTGAAAATTTCATTTGAGCTTCTAGTATTCACCAAACTTGAAGTCAAAGAAGGGTGCATTTCTGAAATATATCGGATAGCTTCATTTTGATTATAATTTTCACCAGTGTTGTAAACTAGTTCATTTCTCCCTAAAAACATAAATTCATATATTGTTAAATAATGAATAAATATTATATATATGTATCATAAACCTACTCTAGTTTGAGTACGCGAAGACAGACCTAAAGGTAAATTCAGATTCATGCTTGGACTATTATTTGTTAGACCGGTAAATCTTCTCAAATGAGTTTGAGCAGCAGGCATATATGGAGCATCCATTCTCCTCATACCATATGCCTCAAAGAGGGAAACATCTTCATTCATTCTCGATGGAGTATTTGTGATACTAAAAATTTCATTTACATTTCTAGTATTCACCAAACTTGAGGTCATAGAAGAGTGCATTCTTTGGTCTACTCCATCCGAGATATATCGGATAGCTTCATTTTGATTATAGTTTTCACCGGTGTTGTAAAATTGTTCATTTCTCCCTAAAAACATAAATTCATATATTGTTAAATAATGAATATGAATATTATATATAAGTATCATGCATTAAATAAACCAAATGTTTAGAAAATAAATATGTATGTTTTTTTATATTGCAATTTATTGTTGAAGTTTACTTCACCTAGACAAGATCAAAAAGCGAAAATACTATTGAATATCATTATACTTTTCAAATATAATTTCAATAGTAAGTATGTAATCATACCTTGGTTGTTCATATTGTAGCAAAACTTTTATAGAGTTGTTGACCTGCATGAGAATCAAAAGAAATTTTGTTTCCATATCAATATAACATTATTTGTTGCATATTACATTGTGATAACTAACACAACTTATGACAATAAAAAGGTTTATATTATTCTACTAGTCAAAAGGAAATGACAATAAAGTAGTGAAGGATAATGGTGAAGATAGGGAAAAAGATAAAATAGAAGTGAGATTAAAGGGACTGGAATCACCTACAGTTGAAATAAACTGTAGACTCACAAGATAAAGTAATTTTTTATTATTATTTAAATAACTTAAATAAATTATAAAAAAAAAAGTATGTCTACATCACCATCCTGCGGTTAAATCCAACTGCAGAAAATCTTTTTTCAGATTAAAGTTATTCACTAGTATTTATCAAAAACTTTGTCAAAATTTACCCCACGTCTTAATTTATAGAGTTTGACATCATATAAATTGAAAAAACTACGTAGTTCGATTTCAAACTCAAGATTTCTCTTGTACAAAAAAAACTCAAGATTTCTCAATTAGACAAAAGTATACAATTAGACAAAAGTAAAATTCGATCGCAACCTGCGTTTTACCTCCCAATTAAAAAAAATAGGAAACGAGTGATCATATGTTTAAAATATTATAAAATCAAAGGTTTAGATTTTCATTACTTTTATCTTGAAAATGAGTGAACATATTTAGCACTTTAAATTTTATAAATAAGAAACTTAAAATACCAATAAACATCATACGTTAGCCAATAGAAAATATAAATCACACAAATTAAGTACCCTTTTTATTTTATTCAATGTAAATCACACTAATCATATAGTTGTTTAGACATTTTTAAAAAATCAACAAAATAAATGTCATGTATAAAATGAACATCCACTAATTATATATATTATGTATATTTAAACTATGGAGAAGTGATGAAGAATATACCTGCTAGATCTGTAAATATAAAGTTTGGAAAATGGTTAGCTTTTGCTTTGCTCACTCTATCTTCCGTTCTTTGTGTTCTCTAATATATTTTGGAATTGCAATTTATAGTGTTATATGGTAGTCTTGTATATTTATTTTGAATTATATGTAAAATACTTTAGTCTTAATTAATTTTTTTGACCAGTAGTCTTTTTTTTTAGAATCTTTGACCAATAGTCTTAATATTTATACTATCTGTTGACCAAATAAATACTACGTATTAGTCGAATCATTGTAAGATATATAATAATATCAATACTTTATTTTATTTTTGACCAAAAATCTATATTTTATTGTTAATACTTAAATTGCATAATTCTCAATTGAATGTATTGAAAGAAATGCTTTTTATATATTTTCAGTTGTGTGCTTATAGTACACTCCTTTGACTTATCAAAATGTTAAAAAAAAATACACCGATGGCAAAAAAAATTCAATCCCAGGAGACCCACCCGAACCCAAACCCAAGTCAACGTGCAAAATCTGAGTTGACTGGGTTTAGGCGTGGGTTTGGGTGACATCTGAAACTATGGGTGTGGGTTTGGGATCACTCAAACTCACACACCCACCCATATATGTAAAATTACCTAATTAACCATAAGCATATATATAAGTGTCAAAATTAGGGTTCACATTTTCCTTCATAGTTCACACGAATCACTCACCCAGCTACTTGAACACCTCCTTCGCTCACTTGGTCACTTCACTCACTATGTAATTTATGTTGAACTATGTAATTTAATTACTAATGTCACAAAACTATGTTAATTTCTTAGTTGAACTATGTAATTTAATTACTATACTACATTTTGCATTTTATCAAAAAGAATCCGGGTCGAGTTTGGGCAGATAATTAATTATGCGTGTTTTTGCTGCGGGTTTGTGTTTTGGTGGAAAAACCCGAACTCAATGGGTGTGGGTGTGAGTTTTGATTTGTCACTCATACAGCCTTTGGGTTTGGGTTTGGGTTTGGGTGATTATTTTGGGTGAGTTTGGGTCCTGTAAAACTCTCACCCATAGGCACCCATTGCCATCGAACACATTTAGTGTTTTCATGCAAATTAAAATAATAATTATTACTTAATATAAATCAAGTTAATACAATTGCCATTTTTTTCCCACCATGCCACCAGTATCAAGCCCACTAAACCGTCTAATATAATTCGGGGGTCAGTTCTGACATCGAGTGGTTTCAGCCCCCTCCGACCTGATCACAGTTGTGGAAGATCGAATTATGGTCCTCTCTACAAATTTCAGCATCAATCAGCACTAGACCAACTAAAGATTGGTCAAACTCATTTTTTTAATATTAAATGAATTTACTTTTATTCATAAATGCATTTCATATGTTTTTTTGACCAGATTTGCATTTCTTATTTGAAATTAATAAATATTTTAGAAGTGGGGAATTGAGAATTCAAAGTCAACTTTCACTCATAAAATTATAATTATTTTGAATTATAATGTACAAATATATGTATTTTATTATTGCTTTACTAATGATTTATTTTGCTGGAAAAATATGATGAAAGTTTTTTTTTTAAAAAAAGTTTAATTAAAATATCAATAGATTAATTTGATCTAACGAAAGAGGGTAATCGCTTACAGCATGAGAAATCAAATCAAGCCCGTGTAAAAAGTAAAGAAATTGAGATCATAGTTTTAGGTCACACATCTTAATTATTTTTATAAAAAGTTTAATTAAAATATTCTAAGAGATTTGGTCTAACGAAAAAGGATAATCTATTACGGTGTTAAGAACCAAATCAAGCTCGTGTAAAAAGAAAAACCATTGAGGTCGTAGCCTCAGGCCTCACATCTTAATTATTTTACTAAATTGTTTAAATAAAATATCCAGAGAGATTTGATCTAATGGAAGAGGTGTTGGAACAAGTTTGGTGCTGCAACTACATCCTTAAGGGTGCGTTTGATTTGCAAAACAGTAGGTACTGGACAGGACAGAACAATATAGTACAGAACAGAACAAGATAATACAGGACAGGACAAAACTGCATTGGAGAGAGATAGAGAGATAATATTTTTATATTCGAAAATAAAATGGGTATTTTCGTAATTTTTATAGTTGTATTGTGGACACACTACAAGAAACTTGACATATAGCTACAACGAAATGTTGTTGCTAAAGGTCCAAAATCCGTGGGTATAGGCCATAAAACCTATACCCACGGGCATTTTGTTCCATCTACTTTATCTCGATGTACCCATGGCAATTTGCCGTTGCTATAGCCTATAGCAACAACATTTTTTGGCGTTGGACTAGCCTAGGAGCTATACCCACGGACATTACAAACTATTGTAAATCGGTTTACCCACGAATTTGTCCGTTGGTATAGGTTTGAATTTTTTTTTTGCATCTTTTTTTTTTGACAGATTGTACATTTTTTTAAAAAATAATAATAATTTGCCAATATGCATGTTTTCTAATACCAAGTCAACTATAATTATAAATGAGAATTTCCATTATATTGATTAAAAAAACTAATAAGTCATACAAACTAACGGAGTACATTAAAACACCAAAACAATGTCACCTAGCTAAATCTTCTAAAATTGAAATTGCACCAAATAACTTAAGAGAACTACTAGTTACTTCTAATCAAATCCATCCCAAAATTACAACTCTAAAAACATACATATGTATGACATCCCTACCAAACAATAAACTCCAATGGCTTACAGCCCACAACATAGTACATGACATTCGTACCAAGCAATAAACAACAACAGTTTACATTGTTTACTTCTAATCTCTCTCTTCAATCTTCGTCAGTGTATGGACTTTGAGAATCTGTTTGGTCGGGGCACTTGAAGCATCTGTAACCTATAGAAAATAAAAGAGATCAAAATACAAACTCAAGTTAATTGATATTTTCATAATATTCGAAATATGAACACGAAGAGTAATATAAAATATACCTGTCTTGCAGGTCGTAAAATGTCATTCACATCTTCTCCAACAAATCATTAATGACAACACATTTGCCAACACCGCATTTGTACTATCTTGATTTTCCATTTGCTTAAGTTTATCACGCAACTCTTTATTTTCAGAGAGAAAGAAAATTTCAATTTTTTGGGTTTGAGAATCTTGCCAATACATCGTGCAACTTTTGATTAACAACTATGATAATGTTTTTGACGGTCAATGAGGCATCCAAATACTATCAATAATTTATATAATAAATAATATTAATTGATTTCTTCCGGGTCATTGATGCATCCAATAATTCATCTCTTATATTATGAAAGAATCAAATTCAGTTCATATCAATATCACATCGAAGTCATCAATCAACTTTTACATTATGAGTAGAGTTCATAATGTTTTTTTACTATCAACAATTTATATAACAAATAATATTCATTGATTCATTTTGTGTCATTGAGGCATCGAAGAATTCATCGCTTATATTATGAACGAATCAAATTCAATTCATATCAATATCACATTGAAGGCATCAAACAACTTTTACATTATGAGTAAAGTGTTCATAATGTTTTTTTACGGTCAATGAATCATCCAAATACTAGCAACAATTTATATAACAAACAATATTATTTGATTCCTTTCGGTTCATCGAGGCATCTAATAATCCATCCCCATATATTATGAATGAATAAAATTCAATTCATATCGATATTGCATCGAAGGCATCAAGAAACTTTTACATTATGAGTAAAGAGTTCATAATGTTTTTTACGGTCAACGAGGCTTCCAAATACTAGCATCGAAGGCATCAAACAACAAAAGTACACATATGACAGAGAAAAAGCCCAACAAAATTGAAGAAGAAAATTGTGGAATATAAACCTTACCCAAAATCAAACGTAGAACTTAGAGAGGGGAGGGAGTGTTGATGTTATCCTCTAAAACACCTTTCACTGAGAAATCAAAACCTAATCAAAATAAAAACCATTAGCCGTGGATAGAAATCGAAAGAAGAGAATTAAAGAAAGGGATTCATGCGAGAGTTCGAGAGAGAAATTGAGAGATTGATGAGTCGCAATGTTATATTCTGTTTTTTTTTTTGTTACGCATTCTGCTTTGAGTGTTCCTTTCTCTGTTTTTTTTTTTATATAAAGTATTTTTTGTTTTGTATAAAGTGAGTGTTGTTTTCTTTCTCCATAAGTTCCTTAATTTTTGGTTATATTAAAAATTAAAAATTAGAAAAGGATAAGTTTATACTTTTATAGTTTATGCGATTCATATTTTTTTTAAATTGTGGGTATAGATATGTTCCTACTTTTATGTATAGATTCAGTTTTTTTTTTTCTTCTTTTTTTGTTCTTCTATTTTTATGTATAGATTCATTATATTCTTTTTATATTTTTTTTTGTTTTTTATCTTATATTTGTTCAATATTTTTTTATTAATAAATTTTGTGGTATATATATATTTCCTAATATAATACTCTACTTCTTAAAAGAAATATATAATACTATACAATACAAGTAATATGATTGATTTACCACAAAAGCCACTAGATTTGATATAGTAGTGAGGGATATGCTTGCGGTCCTAGGTTAAATCCTCATTGGCAACATTGTAAACAAAAAAAAAGATTACCACCGAATTTAATTATTAATGAAAAAATATTGAAAAAAATATAAGATAACAAACAAAAAAAAATATAGAAAGAATATAATGAATCTATACATAAAAATAGAAGAAAAACAAAGAAAAAAAAACTTAATCTATACATAAAAGTAGGAACAAATCTATACCCACCATTAAAAAAAACATGAATCGCATAAACTAGAAAAGTATAAACTTATCATTTTCTAATTTTTAATTTTTAATTTTTTTTAATGAAACATATTTATATCCACATTTAATAATTTTTTCCGTAGGTATAGGGCTGCTATACCTACGGCATATGTGGCTGTCACTAGAAACCTCCGTTGGTAAATGGCAATTTTCTTGTAGTGACAAAAAGTTGTGCTGTGGTTTAGTGGGGGACAAAAAATCTTGTTTTTGTCCTGTCCCTTACTACCTATTTGTCCAGTCTCATAAACAGTTTCTGAATCAAACAGGGTACAAAAAAAGTTGTCCAGTCCAGTCTCATGGTTTTTAGCAGATCAAACGCACCCTAAGTTTTGATGATAACAAAACATAGAACAATTTCGTGTACTTATATGTTGTTTTATTAAGTGTGCAGAAATAAGACAAGGAAAAACTGATTTTGGACTATTAATGATAAGGTGATACCTCGTACCGAAGGATTTGCGATACCTTGTACCAATAATTAAAGCTAAGAAAGTTTTCATTTTCATATTCCAACGATACAATTCTTCTTCAGCTATATAAAGAGGACAAAAAGATCTTGAAGAAACAACAACAACAACAACAACAACAACAACAACAACAACAACAACAACAACAACAACAACAACAACAGTCACTACAATTCATTCACGGACAATCTATTCAAATTTCTCTTGTACAAAATAGTCTGTAAACATTTGGTGTTGTAAATTGTCTATATTTTTCTAACTGTATATGTTGTATTTCATTTTGTGTAATCTGTTTTTTGAAAAACAATCTTTGTAAATCAAAGTGGTTGATATATCCTTGAGGGACTGAATTTTGCCATCTGCCTCGAGAAGTCGTTGACAATAGGTCGATTGATCGCTGTCGTACGCGGTAAACAATAATTAAATTATAAAAATGTAGTAACAAGGTAGTTAACCTTGGTCGTCTCACAAGAACCTCTGATTTGATAATTAGTAAAAATAAGAATCGAATAAGAACGGTGAATTGTGGGGGTTTCTTTGTTTCGGGAAGCAATACGCGAAAAAGAGTAGAGTTTTTAATTGATGAAAAAGGTAATCCACTGGTTTTAGGAAACTTCGTTTGTTATCTATCACAGGTTCTTATAACATATTCATTCATAGGTTTATGCTTTGGTTGATTTATAAAACTAATTTAACAAGCGAAAATAAGTTTTATATGAATTTCTTCGATTAAGCATCGTTGTTCAATTAACCATGGGGAGTGCACAAGCGTCACAAAAACACGGTTTATATCATGACAAATTCATCAACCCGACTACTAAGCGCAGAAGTTTGTTTCAGTTTATATTCGAATTGATTTATGCAAGCGACAAATTAATACGAATAATATCATAGACTTAAAAACAAGACATATTGATTAAGCATCAAAGAAACGAATTCATGCATAAAATAGAGACGCAAACTGAATCAAGAAAGCATAGACATAATAACGAAATTGCCATTAAAAATCAAACCTCAAGAATTCATAAACGGAGTTCCTTACACCAATGAATCGATAAAGATTTTTAGTTCACCATGAGGCAAAAGCAGCCGTCAAGGTTATGATTTCGAAATTGACAGAATGAGAAGCCCTAGGACGTTTTCATGTTTATATATTACGGGCTCCAAAAGTTACGGGTCGAAAACATTAGTTTGGATCGTAAATAAATTAAGATATCACGTCTGGAACATAAATGCAATTATTTGACACAGTTGCGCTCCGAATTGGATTCTGGCCTAAACATGAAACTTTTAGCTCTTGATCTCAGCTTTCCAATGCATCTTCCCGCGCCTCAATCCTATATTCGTAGCTCCAGTTATGGTATGCGCAACGATAAGGTGTCAAAGTGTTGTTTATTCATAAAATAAGTGTGAAAATAAAATAAAGCTAGAATTGAACTTAAATATAAAAACACATTAAAATAGTGAAAATAATAAAATAAACTATAGGAATACACTAGTACAATAGTAGAAGAATGTGCATTAAAATGCACTGATCACCGATGAGGTTGTAATCAGTTTGATTAGTGGGTTAAGTCTTTGTAATAAGGCAAACTCACTATTGATAAATGCCAAAAAGTAGTTAAATTACATATTAAATCAAGGCACGTATTAACTTATTTTGTAAGAAATCTTTGAAAAACCCCCAAAATTATGTAAATATTAGTTTTACAGGTAAGTATGTAGAATTTGTCTAAATCCCAACCATTTTTTGAAGGTATTTGAAGACAAAAGCAGAATTGGAACAAAGAAAAATGAATTTGAAGTTTCAGAAATTCGCTCACTCTCGCCCGGCGAGATCCGGCGAAAACAAAACAGAGAAAAATTGAAAGTTGAGCGAAGGCCGGCGAGTTCCAGCGAAGGTCAGCGAGGAAGGCTCGCTCAAGCTCGCTCGGCAAGCATCAGCGACCCAAGGCGGTCTTGGAAGTCAGTGGGACACGTGGCATCAAACCCACAGCTGAAGAAATGTATCTCGCCCGGCGAAGGATTGCTCGCCCGGCGAGATTTGCAGAATTTGACTGATATAAATAGATTTTTAGATCAGAAATTGGGGGATTCACTCTGTTCTGTTCTGTGAAAACCAGAGAAACACTTTAGACTTAGTTTTAAGGAGAATTGAAGGTGGATCTACAACTTTGGTTGAGGAATCAACTTATGGTGTTTATTCATTTCCTTTCCTCTAATCTTTGTATGGTTACCATGACTATGGGTAACTAATTTCTATTATTGTTGGGATTAGATGAAAAATACTCTATGAATATGTATTTATCATGATCTTTTGTTATATATGTTTTGGTGATTCAATCAATCTTGATATTATCCTTGTTGTTAGTGTTTTATTCTTTGGATTTGAAATAGTATAGGAATATATGTTTTGAATCAATGAACTAGGATAATATTTATTGAATCTGAACTCTAGGGATAGATTTAGGTTTAATAATCACTCAAAGTATTGGTTTTTAAAGATATTGTATTAATTAATCACCCGAGGAATCGGGGTTTGATTGATGTGATAAATTCTCGTCGTTATCTGGGAATGGAAACGAACGAAGAGCAATACGTGATAAAATTGGTTGATAATTAAAATATATATCACAAGTCAAATAAATGTATATGAATGGATATTTGGATTCTAATCCCGGCAGTTATATCTCTCTGATATTTACATCATCTTTTATCGCACTCTTATGTTTCTAAGTTTCACAACAAAATTATCTTGAAACCCTTACTTAAAATCATGGTTATTGTTGAACGGCTATTAATATCGCACTAGTCCCTGTGGAAACGATATATAAAAATACTTCTTTTGATACTACATCAACTATGGCGAGTGGACTGGAGTAGCCTAGTTAAGGGTGAATCAGTATAAAAATTTTGTGTTGTTCTTTCCTTGTTGATTTCTTTGTGTCAAGTTTTGTATTGGTCGAAAAAGTTTAAATCCATAAAAACCCAATTCAAACTCTCTTTTCTTGTGTTTCTTGAACCTTCAAGAGTGTAATCTCTTATAAAGTGAATAACTAAATCAAACTCGTGTAAAAATTAAAACAATTGATTTTCATATATATATATATATATATATATATGAAAATTTGACAAATTAAATGTTTTTTCTTGTTGAACTTATTAGCTATGATATTGAATGACACGAAGGTCAAATAAATGAATTTTCTTTGCATTTTTAGTGGTATGACTATGTGCTTAGTCTTATAATTTTAAAGTACTGAGTTCAAATCCTTTCGGAAACAATTGTAGAAAAATTGTTAGTATACTAATTAATATTTTTTTTTACAACTTATTACTTTATTGTTAAGAGAAATATCAACAAACAAACATTATGAATAATTTTTTTGCAGCAAAACTAACAAAAAACCACATTATATCTATAAATCGTAGTATGTTTCCGTTTCTTTTTATATTTTCGTATATACATTTTGTTTAAATCTCATTTTCAATTTAGGGGACTATTAAACCAAACTAAAAAAATACAAAGATTCTTATTTTTGTCGAATGTCACTTCTTATTCTCTCGGTAAACGTATAACTGTATCTTATATCCAATAAAAAAATTTGTACAATAATTATATGGGTTGATAATCTATGAGTTGATACGATTCATAAGTGTTCTGATGAACACTTAAAGGGGTATGCAAAGTAATTAATTTGGACTGTCAATGGCAAAATTTATCGGTTTATAAAACAGTTCTGATGAACAAATGATAGAGGTTGTATTTGCTATGCTATGAAGTAAAAAAGATGGATATAGAAGTTTCATATATTTCTGATCAAAAAGAAAAATGTTGCATATCTTTTACAAGAATGGGGGAGTTGTATTTATAGGTCTTCCTTCTCCATTCAACCACTTTGACATTAACATGAGCATGGGTTAGTGGAGCGGTTTTTCCTCCTTTCCCCCTCTCTTAGTGGGGTTGTTTCTATACTTAGTGGGATCATGGGTTACATTTCCCGTCTTCTTCTCCCCACGTTCTATGAGTTCTATTCTGATGTGAAAATATCTCATGTGAATAGTGTGGTAGATCATGGGAAGGTGGTATGTATACTTGGTACAATACAAACATTACATAAACATGTGAAAATAATAGAAAAAAGATATTGTAGGTGGTGATGAAGTGTTTACAAAAATATCTGTGAATGATGAGATCGTGGGCGAGTCGCCCTCTCGCCTATACCATAGCGCTAGCTCGCCTTTTGGGCCATATTTCTCTATGAATTGCCGCTCCTTGGTCATTGGGCCGTTGTTTGGATCCTTCCACCATGCATTGGGCCTTGCTAAATAAACCCCCTATATTTTAGCCCGGTCCACAACCCCCCAAGCACGAGGCCTGTAAGGACGAAATGCTTAAGAATATAGTCACTATTCACACATTTACATTTATCTAATCTTTACAAGCGAGATAATATAATATGGGTTTGTCTAACATGTGCAACATTGCACATAAGATAACTAAAAGTAGTAACTTTTTAATAAAAAACAACAATTATTTATTAAAATATTATACATATAATATAAAATACACAAGTTCCAATACGTATTTACTATTTTAAACTTCTTAACATGTGCAAATCTGCACATGATAGAAAAACCCATATAATATTAACAAATACAGCTTGATCGTTATATAAATGTCCCAAACAACTATCGTTTGGACAATTGGTAAATTTAATCTTGAAAAAATAGAGTCTGGCGACATTGTCCTTTGCGGCGAGACAATTCACTTTTATTGGCGAGATGGTGTTTTTAATATAAAGTTAAGTTTGATCGAATAACACCATTTTCGCTATAAGTATTTGCGTGGCGCCATAGCATTTAACGCATTTCTTTTTGTTTCATAATTTGTGTTGGAACAAAGTTCACATTGGTGTGTGAATTGAAAATAAAATTTTGAATCCCGTGTCGGATAATAGAGCATAACAGTGTGTTGTAGTATACTAGTGTGTAATTTGAGAAAATAAATAAATAAGTCCCACTTTGGGTAATTGAGAAAATACTAATTTGTATTTTGAGAATAAAAAATACAAGTTGTATTTTGATTAATTGGCACAATTTTATTGTGAGTGAGACCTTGCTTACCCAATGTTTACCTATCTGACTTTTTCAAAGCCTTTACTCTCACATGTTCAGTTTGTGGCAGTTATGTTTTATCATAAATTGAGAGTAATGCAGGAGTTATTATTGTGTGTGAAAAAAATCCTTCTCACGCTGCACTAGAAAACTAGGGTATGGAAATAATTTGAGTACATGTGGTAGTCATCCCCATATTAAGAGGTGCCTGCAATGGCACTATATCATTCTAATGAATATGTAATACCACAGTTCATGCTGCTATCAAAATTGGTATATAGAGAGGAGAAATGATTTGGTTGAGCAGATCACTTGTTGGTGTTGTGTGTACATTCAATTCCGCATCATCCAGCTATCGTTACTGCCGTCTTTGAAACTGTAATCATCGCTTGATGCTGATGCACTATTGCTTCCTCCGAATTCATTAAACTAGGTTCATTCCTATCAATTTCCTTTTTGTTCATATTATCATATACTCATGCCACTGACTATAAGCTACTGCACTTTTGATCTTGGCTAATATAATCCATGATTATTTATTCAATTGTGTTTGCATGAGTTGTGCCATAATAGAAATTAGAATGAACTATTAATAGATCATTTCTATCTGGTTTTGGAAATTAAGAAAATATGCATTAGTTTTTTTATCTAATTGTTTAGATTATGTTGAAATTCATTTTATGTGCTGTGTGATACTAATATTTAGTATTATTTTTGTTTTAAGGGTGATTAAAGAGTATTACTTGTTCCTTCAAATTAAGAATGATCTTAGTATCATTATCCCTTTGATTTAAGATTGGTCTTAGTACCAAATTAGAGTGGCCTCCTTGCCATTATATATTGATTGATATTGTAGTATCAATACATATGGTATCGTAGTACCGTTGACTCATAAATTGATATTGTAGTATCAATACGGGAGGTATTGTAGTACCGTTGAGTCATAGATTGATATCGTAGTATCAATTCGAGTGGTATTGTAGTACCATTCAAGAAGGTGTATTCTTTCACCGATTTCTACCGTGCAGTAGCAAATCGGTATACAGTTGTAACTGGACTGTTTTATCCTGGGGACTTCGTGGTTGATAGTCTGCTTGCACAATTTTGGGCAGTGCCGCGAAACGTCTTAAAGAGAGCGACCTAGTCCGCGACTCAACCCAGTAATCTCTTCGGTGACTGAAAATTATTTTTAATGATTTTTTAACTCCGGTCCTAACAATTTGCAAAAGAAATGTCAATGTCTTAAATAACTTAAATAAGAAGTATCAATATTACATCTCTTACCTTTGCAGTGGCCAAGTAAAATACCTTTCTTTTTCTTTTTGCTCACGTATCTTAGTACGTTCGCGTTGGCTTTTCTTTGCTATTCTTTCGTTCTTGCATGTTTCTATTTTCCAGCATTCTATTCCCTGCTTATTTAGATGTTTATAAATATATTTGCCGTTCCTTGATGATGGCTAGAAAAAATATCTTTCTTCTTTGGCGAGATGCTATCTTTTATGATGATTCGCCTTTTGATTTCTTGAATAAACTTCTGGTGACGCCTTTTTTATCCCACCTAATAATTTAGCTCGCCAAAGCCTTAGACTTACATGACGGTGTTGATAACTTCGCTCGTCAAAGTCTTAGACTTACATGACGGCATTAATAATGCACTCGCCAAAGCCTTAGACTTACATGACGGTGTTGATAACTTCGCTCGTCAAAGCCTTAGACTTACATGACTGCATTAATAATTCACTCGCCAAAGCCTTAGACTTACATGACGGTGTTGATAACTTCACTCGTCAAAGCTTAGACTTACATGACGTCATTAATAATTCACTCGCCAAAGCCGTAGACTTACATGACGGTGCTGGTATTATATAATTTTTTTTCCAGATAATTACACACTCACCAAAGCCTTAGACTTACATGGTGGTGCTTGCATTTTTTTTTGTAACCGACGCCTTAAACTTACACGGTTTTCATATTTTCACTCGTCAAAGCCTTAGTCTTACATGACAGTGCTGGTATTATATATTTCTTTTTTACCAGATTCTTTAGCTCGCCGAAACTTCAGACTTACATGGCGGCCTTACTAATTCACACATTAAAGCCTTAGTCTCACATGATGGCGCTGATATTATATATTTCTTTTTTACCAGATTTTTTAGCTCGCCAAAGTCTTAGACTTACATGGCGGCCTTAATAATTCACACATCAAAGCCTTAGAATTACATGATGGCGCTGGTATATATATTTCTTTTTTACCAGATTTTTGAACACTTAAAGAGGTATGCAAAGTAATTAATTTGGACTGTCAATAGCAAAAATTATCAGTTTATAAAACAGTTCTGATGAACAAATTATAGAGGTTGTATTTGCTATGATATGAAGTAAAAAAGATGGATATAGAAGTTTCATATATTTCTGATCAAAAAGAAAAATGTTGTATATCTTTTACAAGAATGGGGGAGTTGTATTTATAGGTCTTTCTTCTTCATTCAACCACTTTGACATTAACATGATCATGGGTTAGTGGAACGGTTTTTACTCCTTTCCCCCTCTCTTAGTGGGGTTGTTTCTATACTTAGTGGGATCATGGGTTACTTTTCCCGCCTTCTTCTCCCCACGTTCTATGAGTTCTATTGTGATGTGAAAATATCTCATGTGAATAGTGTGGTAGATCATGGGAAGGTGGTATGTATACTTGGTACAATAGAAACATTACATAAACATGTGAAAATAATAGGAAAAAGATAGTGTAGGTGGTGATGGAGTGTTTACAAAAATATCTGTGAATGATGAGATCGTGGGCGAGTCGCCCGCTCGCCTATACCATAGCGCTAGCTCGCCTTTTGAGTCATATTTCTCTATGAATTGTCGTTCCTTGGTCATTGGGCAATTGTTTGGATCCTTCATCCATGCATTGGGCCTTGCTAAATAAACCCCCTATATTTTAGCCCGGTCCAATAAGCATCAATGATCAAATTCTCTCTATGCATATGTATCTCTCTTGCTCATATCAAGTATATATTCTCTGTCAAACTGTCTTTTCGTACTACTTTTTCATCATTGTATGTCTACATTTATCTTCTTCTCATCACATTTTTGCCACTTGGAATGGAGGAAACAAGGAGATTAAAAGTAAGCCAATATTAGTAGGAAAAAATAACAGCTTTCCCTCTACGCGCATCTACAGAGATGGATGAAGAAAGGAAAATGGAGAGAAACAGATGTAGAGATCTATGGATGAAGAGACATGGATGGAGAGAGACAGATGGGGAGAGATGGATGAAGATATTTGGATGGAGAGACGGATGGAGAGAGATGGAAGGAGAAATATGGAGAGAGTCGGATGGATAGATGGATAGATGAAGAGAGACAGATGGAGAGAGATGGAGATAGATGACCGATGGAAAGAGGACGATGGTGATAGACGGATGGCGAGAGGCCGATGGAGTGAGATAGATGGAGATAAATGAACCCTTAATCCTAAACCTAACCTTAACCCTTAACATTAAACCTAAAACCTAAACCCTAACTTTAACCATTAACCCTAACCCTAACCCTAATCGTAAACCCTAACACTAACCTAACCCTTAACCCTAAACCGAAAATAAATGTTAACCTACCCTCACCATAAACCCTAAACCCTCAACATTAAAACTAAACCCTAACCCAAAACCCTAACTTTAACCCTAACCCTAACATAACCTTAACCCTAACCGTAAACCCTAACACTAACCTAACCCTTAACCCTAAACCGAAAATAAGCCTTAACCCTACCCTAGCCCTAACATAATTTCGAACCCTTCACCCCTAAACCTTAACACTAACCCTAACATAAACCTTAATGCCTAACCCGAAACTCTAAATCCAATCACTTTACCCTAACCCTAAACCTCATCACATCACATTACCCTAACCCTTAAACCTTAACCCTAACCCTAAAATACCTTAACCCTACCCTTACCCTAACATAATTTCTAACCCTTCACCCCTAAATCTTAACACTAACTCTACCATAAACCTTAATCCCTAACCCTAAACCCCATCACTTTACCCTAACCCTAAACCTCATCACATCACATTACCCTAACCCTTATACCTTAACCCTAACCCTAACATAAACCTTAACCGTAACCCTAAACCCCATCACTTTACCCTAAACCTAAACCTCATCACTTTACCTTAATCCTAAAACCTAACCACTAACCTTAACCTAACCCTAACATAAATGCTAACTACCCCTAACCCTAAACCATAACCCTAACTGTAGTCCTTAACTCTAACCCTAACACTTAACCCTAAAATCTAACCACTAACTTAAGCTAACCCTACCATAAACGCTAACTAAGTAAGTATTACTGCGTCAGATGCATTACTGCGTCATACAATAACTCAGGGCCGTCCCGATCAAATTGGAGGTCCAGCTCTAAATTAATAATAGGCCTCTAATAAAAAAAACATATTTTTTTTACATTGGAGTCGATGAAGTTTAAATTTAAACCCTCGTTCATACTAGTCAAATGTCTGCTCACTAAATCAAATTCAATCACTTAACAGTTCCTATTTGGTGGCTTAAGAGCTCCTATTTGTATTTACTTATTTTTAATACCATATAAATAAATAAACTTTTATGTATTGTTTATAAGTTTGTTAAAATAATTTATAAAAAACAGTTTATAAATATATAATTTTTGTTAGTAAAAACTTATGAATAGATTTTTTTTTTATTTGTATAAGTTATTTTTCATAAAATTAAAAATAATCTAAACATATCCTAATTCATCTTCTATTAAAATGGTAGGTAATTAAATATATAGAGATAATTATATGTATATGAAAGTTTAAAGGTGTACAAAATATAAATTACTAAGTGTCACGTTTCAATTTTTTTGTTACGTAATTGAATGGTACACTAGCAAAAATAAAAGTGAGGCCTATTATCTATACATCATATAAACAAAAATATTTGAGGCCCCTATAAATGTGAGGCCCTGCGATGCTGAACTGAATGTACCGGGCCTTAGCCGGCCTTGCAATAACTGAACCAAATCTGATTCCATGATGGATGTTGCGACTAAGTAAGTATTTCCCCTTGTTAGGTGACCCAAGCTTTTCTAGGAAATACACAAGAAAAAAGGACCGACCATTATTATATGTTCATTGTTTTGAAGAAGAATGAGATTGGGAATTAGAACATGAATAGGATCTAATCTCATTTTGAAAATGGAGTGTGGCTGCCGAAACCATTATAGAGCGGCTCCACTTTAATTCTTTCCCTATGTTACGATTCTACCCTTGGCAACATTTTCGGGACCAACATGATTAGTTCTCATAGTTTCTAGGCTTATCAATAAAAATCAGCACACCTAAATAAAGGAGCACCGGCGCTAAAGCAAAATCAATTATACCACAAATAGTTTGGAATCTAGCAATGGTATAACATCATGAAATATCTTACATTTATCAGGACTAATGCATTGACTAAAGAAAGAAGAAAGAACCATATGATTTAAGAAGCTTATGGACAAAATCATTATTTTTCTTAGGGTTAAATATGTTTTTGATCACTATAGTTTCGCTGAATTTCGTTTTTAATGCCTGAAGATTTTTTTCACACTTTTTAGTCTCTGAAGTTTTGTCAATCAGTGTTTTTAGTCCTTACTTTTCAATCAACTCGTGCATATCATTCGAAATTTTAAATTTTTTTCTGCAGTCATGTTTAGTACATTATATGAATCTCTCTTACAAAATTTTAAATTTTTTTAACAAGAGATGAATTAAATATGGATTTTTTAGTTTTTTGCACATAATTCATCTTAAGTTAAAAAATTCTAAATTTTTATCGGAGATGTTCTTATAATATTATAAACATGAATACAAAGAACCGTTAAAAAATGTGAAAGTATACAAGAGTTTGATTAAAAGTAGGGACTAAAAACACTGACTGACAAAACTTCAGTGACTAAAAAGTTTGGAAAAAAATATTCAGAGACTAAAAACGAAATTCTGCGAAACTATAGGGACCAAAAACATATTTAACCATTTTTCTTATTACTTTTTGCAGAAAAATCATCATAAGCTTATGAACTAAACAAGGTTAGTTAGTACTGTACAAATTAAGGAGTACAAAGAAATGCAGATTAAATCATATGGATTTTTATTCTTTTTTATTTTGGTCGAATATGGATTTTTATTCTTTCTTATCATGGAAAAAATATAATTTCTCTACCGATCCCTCGCGTTTTTTTTATACCCCTTAGATTTCCTGTTTTACCCTTCAATAAAAATTTTGGTTTCTAAAAATCGAAATTTTTTTGCCTTGAAAAAAATTTCGAGTTCTAGAAACCAAATTTTTTCCTGAATTTGAACTAGAAAAACTAAAGTTTCTGCGTTCCGAAATTTTTTACGAGGACAAAATGAGAAATCTAAGGAGTATAAAAGAAACATGGAGGGTCGGAAGAGAAATTATCTGAAAAAAATGCCAGATAGATTTATATGGCCCATTTTGCCTATGGCACTACAAGAAAATTGCCATTTACCAACGGAGGTTTCTAGTGACAGCCACATATGTCGTAGGTATAGTAGTCTTATACCCACGGGAAAAATTATTAAATGTGGGTATAGATATGTTTCATTAAAAAAAATTGAAACTTAAAAATTAGAAAAGGATAAGTTTATACTTTTATAGTTTATGCGATTCATTTTTTTTTTTTAATTCCGGATATAGATTTGTTCCTACTTTTATGTATAGATTCAGATTTTTTTTTTCTTCTATTTTTATGTATAGATTCATTATATTCTTTCTATATTATTTTTTTGTTTTTTTTATCTTATATTTTTTTCAATTTTTTTTTATTTTTATTTTTATTTTTTATTAATAAATTTGGTGGTAATCATTTTTTTGTTTACAATGGTTCCAATGAGGATTTAACCTAGGACCTCATGCATATCCCTCACAACTATATCAAATCTAGTGCCTTTTATGGTAAATCAATCTTATTACTTGTATTGTATAGTATTATATATTTTTTTTTCAGAAGTACAGTACTCCATCCGTTCATTTTTATTTGTCGTTTTAGAAAATTTACGAAAGTGTATTTTTGTACCTTATCTTCCTATTATATCCTAATTTTATTTTAGTTTTTGAATATATTATGTACAAAAAAAATAGGAACAAAACAAAAACAAACAAAAAAATAGGAACAAAACAAAAACAATAAAAAGATTATATGAAAAATTTTAGTAAAAAAAATAGATACAATAAAAAAAATTATATAAAATTTAGTCAATAAAAAAATTTGGAAGGAGAGTATAGACAAAATATAACCTTAAACTATCTAAACGAAAAATAATTTGAAACAATTTTTTTTTTCTAAAACGACAAATAAAAAGGAACGGAGGGAGTACTCATATTAGGAAATATATATAACTAAAAATTAAGAAACTTATGGAGAAAGAAAACAACACTGACTTTATACAAAACAAAAAATACTCTATATACAAAATAAAAAAAATAAAAAGTGAGAGATAGGAACACTCAAAGCAGGATACGTAACAAAAAAAAAGCAGGATAAAACATCGCTACTCATCAATCTCTCAATTTCTGTCTCGAACTCTCGCATGAATTCCTTTCTTTAATTCTCTTCTTTTGATTTCTATCCATGGCTAATGGTTTTTATTTTGATTAGGGTTTGATTTCTCAGTGAAAGGTGTTTTAGAGATTAGATCAACACTCCCCTGTCTAAGCTCTACATTTGATTTTGGGTAAGGTTTCTATTCCACACTTTTCTTCTTCAATTTGGTTGGAGTTTTTCTCTGTCATGTGTGTACTTCTGTTGTTTGATGCCTTCGATGCTAGTATTGGAAGCCTTGTTGATCGTAAAAAACATTATGAACTCTTTACTCGTAATGTAAAAGTTTCTTGATGTCTTCGATGCAATATCAACATGAATTGAATTTTATTCATTCATAATATATGGGGATGGATTATTAGATGCCTCGATGACCCGAAAGGAAACAAATAATATTATTTGTTATATAAATTGTTGCTAGTATTTTGATGCTTCATTGACCGTAAAAAAACATTATGAACACTTTACTCATAATGTAAAAGTTGATTGATGTCTTCGATGTGATATATATTGATATGAATTGAATTTGATTCGTTCATAATATAAGCGATGAATGATTCGATGCCTCAATGACCCGAAAGAAATCAATGAATATTATTTGTTATATAAATTGTTGATAGCATTTGGATGCCTCATTTAATGTAAAAAAGATTATGAACTCTACTCATAATGTAAAAGTTGCTTGATGACTTCGATGTGATATTGATATGAATTGAATTTGATTCTTTCATAATATAAGAGATGAGTTATTGGATGCATCAATGACCCGGAAGTAATCAATTAATATTATTTATTATATAAATTATTGATAGTATTTAGATGCTTCATTGACCGTAAAAAAACATTATCATAGCTGTTAATCAAAAGTTGCACGATGTATTGGCAAGATTCCCAAACCCGGCCAATAAATTGAAAGCTTCTTTCTCTCTGAAAATAAAGAGTTGCGCGATAAACTTAAGCAAATGGAAAATCAAGATAGTACAAATGTGGTGTTGGCAAATGTGTTATCATTAATGATTTGTTGGAGAAGATGTGAATGACATTTTACGAGCTGTAAGACAGGTATACTTTATTTTACTCTTTGTGTTCATATTTTGAATATTATGAAAACATCAATTAACTTGAGTTTGTAATTTGATCTCTTTTATTTCCTATAGGTTACAGATGCTTCTAATGCCCCATACCAAACGGATTCTCAAAGTCCATACACTGGCGAAGATTGAAGAGAGAGATTAGAAGTAAACAATGTAAACTGTTGTTGTTTATTGCTTGGTAGGAATGTCATGTACTTTGTTGTGGGCTGTAAGCCGTTGGAGTTTAATGTTTGGTAGGGATGTCATACATATGTATGTTTTTAGAGTTGTAATTTTGGGATGGATATGATTAGAAGTAACTAGTAGTTCTCTTAAGTTATTTGGTGCAATTTCAATTTTGGAAGGTTTAGCTAGGTGACATTGTTTTGGTGTTTTCATGTACTCCGTTAGTTTGTAAGACTTATTAGTTTTTTTAATCAATATAATGGAAATTCTCTTTTATAATTATAGTTGACTTGGTGTGTAGAAAACATTCATATCGGAAAATTATTATTATTATTATTATTTTAAAAAAATGCACAATCTGTCAAAAAAAAAAGATGCAAAAAAAAATTTAAACCTATACCAACGGACAAATTCGTGGGTAAACCGATTTACAATAGTTTGTAATGTCCGTGGGTATAGCTCCTAGGCTAGTCCAACGCCAAAAAATGATGTTGCTATAGGCTATAGCAACGGCAAATTGCCATGGGTACATCGAGATAAAGTAGACGGAACAAAACGTCCGTGGGTATAGGTTTTATGGCCTATACCCACAGATTTTATACCTTTAGCAACAACATTTTGCCGTAGCTATATGTCAAGTTTCTTGTAGTGTGGACGGGTTCTTTTCTTTGTGGGATCAAATATGGGCTAGTTTAATACTTCTCCAAATTGGTTAAAGAAAATTTCTCTTCCAACCCCCCCCCCCCCCCCCCCCCCATTTCTTTTCTACCCCCTAATCTGACGGTTTTGCCCTTCACATATTGGATAATTTTTGCTAGCAACTTCGGTTAATACGACCCGAATTTTTTTGTCAGGCAACTTATTTCGGTTTATATTAACCGAAAAAATTTACCTCTTCACTGCCATCATCACTGCTTATTCTTCTCAACAAAAAAATCACTCACTCACTTTTTCTATCTGTAAGAACATGCTTAATATCTCAATTCGTCCTAACCATTTTATTTATCCCCATGTGCTGAAATCATCAAAAGAACGATTTTTAATAGGTTATGTTCATGCCGAGATTGTAAAAACTGGGTTTTTGGAATACCCAGTTGTTCAAACATCTCTTGTTGATTTGTATTTGAAGGTTTTCGGAGGGTTAAGGGATGCACAGAAGGTGTTTGATGAAATTTCTGAGAGAAATGTTGTGTTTTTTACTTCTTTGGTTTCTGGGTATTTGAGAGCTGGTGATGTTGAATGTGGAGAAGAAAATAGAACCAGCAACAAATATTATTCATTGATAAATATTTTTCGGTTAATATAAACCGAAATAAGTTGCTTGGCAAAAAAATTTGGTTTGTATTAACCGGAGTTGCTTGGCAAAATTATTCCAATGTGTGAACGGCAAAACCGTCAGATTGGCGGTAGAAAAGAAATGTGGGAGGGTCAGAAGAGAAATTTTCTTGGATAAATTCGAAAAGTTGGGTCCTTAGCAACCAACTACACCAGAGATTTATGGGAATTGCTCTTCGCCCACTCCACCCTCTCCTTTAATTTCTTAGAACCCTCTCAAAAATTGCAAAATTGCCCCTAAAAGTATCTATCAGGAATAAATTTGGTAGGCTAAAATGCACACCACCAATTTTTAAATTTTAACACCTACCAAATTATAACTCCCAATAGGCCTGAAATCATTTTTTTCTCCTATTATTGTTTGTGTTTTAACTATTTATTTATATATTTGAAGTGTAATATGTTATTGTATATTTTTAATTATGGTTGAGACTCTTGATGGATCGAAATCAGACATTGCTAAATCAATGGTACATAAACATTTTGATTGACTAGGTTCGTTGTGAAGCAACAAGGATGGATTTTTCGGTAGTGATAATAAACTTTGATAATAGTTCTGATAGGAGAAATAAATTATTATTTTTGGATCTGTGAAAACGGTGGTCTCTACCGAGGAACTCGTTGAAATGAGAAGACAAAAGATCCTGAAAATGTGAATGTCCATTTAGGTTGCATGGTTATTTTTTGACGCGTAAAGAATGAAAACATATTGTTATGTGTGAAAAACACAATCACCATATGAAACTAAAGTTAGAAGATCATGTTGAGAATAATGCCTAAATATCTTTTTGAAAATTTTAGATTTAAATATAGTTTAGATTTATATTTGAAATAAAATAATATTAGGGTTTATGATTTATATTTTTGTTTAGAATTTTAAGTATTCTTTTAGAATTTATAGGATTTGTTTGTTATTTAAATTATATGATTTGTTTTTATGTAGATCTATATATAGAGTCATATAGTTATGAGTAATATATGAGAAAGAAATATAAAAACATGAGAGTATTATCCGTGTAACAATCTATTTTCTTCTCCGTTTTCTCCATAAAATATATATATCCCACCAAATTCCGCAATACCAAAAAAAAAAAAAAAAAAAAAAACATATCATTAGTATCAGAGCAAAGTTCTCATTCAGACCTGTGAAGACGAAGAAAAAGAAGAAATCAACAAAAATCCATAACCAAAAATCATAAAAGACGAAGAAAAAGAAGAAATCAACAAAAATCCATAACCAAAAATCATAACCATAACTACATCTTTATGTGTTACATGTAATAACTCATAACCAAAATCAAAACCAAAATTAATACATGAAAAGTATGATACATACACATTATTATATAACCCATAACTCATAACCAATACATGAAAAGTATGATACATACATATGTATTACAAAACCCAAAACGAATACATGAAACATAAACATATGCTCATGAATCATATGAAGATGTAGAGAACAACAACAATAACAACAACAATAACAAAAACAAAAAATCAACATGAATCTCAGGATGGATACAAGCAGGAGTGTTAAACAAAAACAAAGGATGTGGATGAACAACAACAAAATCAACATGAATCTCAGGTCAGATACAACACAAAGATATTCAATCGGAGAGGAGTGTTCAAAAAAGTTTTTCCAACTCAAATCTCAGGTCGAATACAACATAAAGATATTCGGTCAAAGAGGAGATTGAGAAACAAAAAAAACAACGCAAATCTCGGATTGGATACAACAAAAAGATAATTAGTCAAGGGGTGTTAAGAATAATGCCAAAATATCTTTTTGAAAATTTTAGATTTAAATATAGTTTAGATTTATATTTGAAATAAAATAATATTAGGATTTAAGATTTATATTTCAGTTTAGAATATTTAAGATTTGTTTAGAATTTTTAGAATTTGTTTGTTTTTAAAATATATGATTTGTTTTTATGTAGCTCTATATATAGAGGCATATAGTTATGAATAATATATGAGAGAAATAAAAATAAGAAATTCTCCATGTAACAATCTATTTTCTTCTCAGTTTTCTCCATAAAATATATCCCACTAAGTTCCGCAATACCAAAAACAAAAAAAAAACCATATCAGTTTTATGGAGAAAACGGTTTTTTTGTATTTTTGGTATTGCGGAATTTGGTGGGATATATTTTATGGAAAAAACGGAGAAGAAAATAGATTGTTATATAGAGAATACTCACATTTTCTTATTTTTCTTTCTCATATATTATTCATAACTATATGGCTCTATATATAGAGCTACATAAAAACAAATCATATAATTTAAATAACAAACAAATACTATAAATTCTAAAAGAATACTTAAAATTCTAAACCAAAATATAAATCATAAACCCTAATATTATTTTATTTTAAATATAAATCTAAACTATATTTAAATCTAAAATCTTCAAAAAAATATTTCACTATTTTTTTTTCCTCAATCCTCCCCTTTGACCGAATATCTTTGTGTTGTATCCGACCTGAGATTTGAGTTGAGAAAAACTTTTTGAACACTCCTCCCCGACTGAATATCTTTGTGTTGTATCTAACTTGAGATTCATGTTGATTTTGTTGTTGTTGTTGTTGTTCATCCACATTCTTTGTTGTTGTTTTTGTTTAACACTCATTTGTGTTGTATCCAGCCCGAGATTTATGTTGATTTTTATTTTTGTTATTGTTGTTGTTGTTCTCTACATCTTCATATGATTCATGAGCACGAGATTCATGTTGATTTTAATTTTTGTTGTTGTTCTCTACATCTTCATACGATTCATGAGCATATTTTTCATGTATTGGTTTTGATTTTTGTTTTGGTTATAGGTTATTACATGTGCATATTTCATGTAACCAAGGTTGTGAAAACCGGACCGGACCGGCCGGTTCAACCGGTTAGACCGGGAACCGGACCTGTATCCGGTCCGAGCAGACACCATAACCGCCCTACACAAGAACCGAATTGGAAACCGGAAAACCGGCACTGAATCGGACAAAACCATGAAAACCGGCGGTCCGGACTTTTTTTCCGGTTTGGGCGGTTTTTTTTAATAAATAGAAACAACACTGTAGTAGGCTTTTTACTAGGAAGAAAATAAACAAGAAAGGGAACATATTGAGTTTTTTCACAGCATAAAGAGATGAAAACCATATTCATATATAATCATAATACCAAATAGTGGAAAGGGAAGCTTCTCGTCCTTCATGGACTGATTATAAATGCATCTGAGATTTTGTTACAAGAAGAAGAAGAACTGATGAAGAAGAAGAAAGACATGAAGAAAAACTAGTCTAGATCTAAACCTTTATTTGAAAAAAATAAATTGTACTACTCTTGTTGTACAACCCAAAAAAAAGTAAAACACCAATAAAATAATTACACTAATATCAGAATATGAGCATACTTGTTAGGCTTTATCTACAACTTACTAGTACCACTATTATTATTACTAATTTTATTAGATAGACTATTACCTTATTGATTGGATTTTTTTCTATTGTCACAATAAAGTTTTTACTTTAGCAGAATAATCTCTTCTGACGAGGCAATGAAAAGCTGCTTCATTTACTTCTTTTTCAAAAAGCAGATCATTTGTATATTAATAAATAATTAATGTTATGTTATTTTTTTTTAACAATCCTTCATAATTATCTTTGTAAAAATATAATACTAATCATATACTACAATAAATCAACATACTGTAATACTAATCTTCAAAAACATACAGGATAATACTAATAATATTCATAGTAATATATCACTTAAAGTGAGACTATAAATCGAAAGCATTTTATTTTTTATATAATGTATTTTAATTACTTTCTATAAAATTTTAATTTTATATGTTAATTTATGACAATTTATGTTTATAATAGTGTGAAACTTGTAATTTTTCCTTATTATTATTTTATATATATATATATAATTAAAAACGGTCCGACCCGGTTGAACCCCGGTCGAACTGATTGAACCTTATACCAGTAAGCACGCCGGTTTAATGTCCGGTTCGGTTCTGATTACCTTGCATGTAACACGTAAAGATGTAGTTATGGTTATGATTTTTGGTTATGGGTCCGAAAACGAACTTTGCGTTGATGCCACTGATATGATTTTTTGTGTTTTTTGTATTGCGGAATTTGGTGAGATATATTTTATGGAGAAAACGGAGAAGAAAATAGATTGTTACATGGAGAATACCCTGATGTTCTTATTTTTATTTCTTTCATATATTATTCATAACTATATGGCTTTATATATAGAGCTACATAAAAACAAATCATATATTTTAAAAACAAACTAATTCTAAAAATTCTAAACAAATCTTAAATATTCTAAACTGAAATATAAATCTTAAATCCTAATATTATTTTATTTCAAATATAAATCTAAACTATATTTAAATCTAAAATCTTCAAAAAGATATTTAAACATTATTCTCAACAGATTATATTGCATTTGTCATTCGGAAGATAATGAGAAGAATCTTGTGGCTGAAATGTCAAGGAATTTGATATTTTTGCCTACTAGATTTTATCATGGTAGGCATAAAAATCATAAAAAATAGAAGGTTACACCATGCAATTAGATGGAATGTTGTTACTCAACCAAATAACTTAACCATAGCTTTTAAAAATAGTTGGAATATTAACACCATGGTGACACAAAATTGTGGCAAATTATTATTAACACTCTACATTTGAGCCTTGGTTGCTTCACCGTATAATAATAAACGAGCAAACATTAAATGAGACACCTTATGTCTGCCAGCCTTGAGTGATTTCCAACTCCCTTAGTTCTCTTCATGCATGATCACTATTTTGCTCACTATAAATTGTATATTACAGAGAAAAATGAGTTTAAATTAGTTAACGAATTCAAGATTGTTTATCTTAGAAATCAAGCAAGCAAATATCAATTTTATTCACCATAGCCACTCTCCTTAGATTCAACCACACATGTCTAACAAAATCACATGTGTTTTGCCCTACAACTTCCCATCCTTGTTGAAAAAACCCTACTATAAAAACTCGTCCGGTCTGTTAGCATTCAAAGACTCGTTAAAATTTTCTCTTTTAACTTCCTTCTTTAATGAGTGAAGTAGCTTCTCTGTTTCTCCACAACATGATCATAAATTGTCGAGTAAGTAATACTTGTATGATACCACATGCTACTCACATGGTCATTAGTAGCCATGGCAAAGGAGCGTGGGGGATGAATTTTGCCCTGCACAAATCAAATCCATAAAGTTTGGATATCCTCATACTCATCCCAATTTTCAACGTGGATAAATAGTAGAGCTTCAAACTCATACCCGGAATTCGGGTATCCCATCCCGCCCCACCTCCTATGAACTTGAATTGCGTTTTAGTATTTTGGAAAAAAGTTAAAAGTTGAAAATTATTTTTTTCAACAATATAATTTTTCTAAACAAAAAAAATTAAATAGAAAAAACAACTTATTTAATACTCAACTTGAAAATAAAAATAAAGATATGAATGCAATTTAAAAGTTTGTTTAAGAGTTTCTAATTTAAGAGATGTAAAATGTAATTTGATATAAGCGGAGCGTGTTGGATAACGGATTCAGGATGAATGTCAAAATGCCACTTATCCATCCACCCCTGTTTTTTAAATCGAAGAAGACCCAAATTAAAACTCAAACTCAATCAATTCTAATTGTCTCTGTTGAAGTCAAAGTGGGATTGGAGAATACCCTCGTATATCGGTTATATTGCTATACCTAATCATTAATCATTAGTGAAAGATTTTTTGTAGAATTCATTAACATACTTTCAGCATTTTAGTGGCAACAAAAAGCGTGGCCATTGTTTGTGATTCTTGAATATGGATTCCTATTGGCTATTGGCTTTTTTTTTTAATAAGCAAAAAAGTTCACTATTGGCAAATTTGATTTGACTTGACCCAGTGAATTTATAACAGTTTTTTTTTTTTTTTAAGTAGTATAGTAGCAGGACTCACACATTGAAATGTGGAAAAATATGGAATCCGGGGTTTGAACTCCGGTCACTTCAATAATGTTCCTAGTAGCTACCATTTGAGCTATACTTATGGGACGAATTTATAATGGTTCTACCATTGACTTTATATATTCTTTTGTGTATTTCTAGAAAAGTTTTCCTAATGAACCAAAATGAAGATATTTTAGCCTATATTTTCTTTTAGGCAAATACTAATGAGTGTCTCGGGCATTCTTTAAGTCCTTAAATGTAGTAAGTTTTCTATAGAATTTTTATGAAAAAGTCAACGCATTGGAAATTGTGTTGTTTAACGTTTTAAATAAAAAGTTTATTTAAATTGAATACTTAAAGAGTGTCATTGTCCCAGTGAGCTTAGCTCAGTTGGTAGGGACATAGCACAATATGTGCAGGAGCCCGAGTTCGAACCCGGGATACTCCACTTATTCACCTTTAAGGTGAATTTTCTAGCCACTAGACTACTTGACCAAAAAAAAAAGAGTGCCATTTTTTTTTATATGAAAAAAACATTATTAATTCACAATATCCATCATAGCTTGATTACATATGGACTGAGGACAACTTACTATCCAAATCATATCGTGATTATTTGGTTCCACGTTTGAAACTGTCAGAATTAATTTTGAAGGTGTAAAAGAAGATATTTAGATTATACAGCGGAATGATTTTTCTTTTCTTTCTCTAACTTTGTAAATGACTTACTTTAGTTTTTGTAATTCTAATCTTACACTACTATACTTCTGGCTGATGCTTCCGTGGACCAGTTAAACATATGGTCCATGATGGTCCATGATGAATAAATATTTTGGATGGTTGGATGCTGGGAGGCTTATTGATTTTACATAGACTCATTCACATCTAATCTCTATCTGAATACGGATGATGTGATGCTCCTCTCTGTCACCCACAATACATTTCTTTTGTTAACCAAAAAGTGGTCGTTAAAAAATTTAAAATAAAGAGTTAAATCTATGAGTTTAATTGTTGTGCGCCGTCGGTGTAAAATTTTTTTGCACATACATCTAATGATGTGTTCCTACATCATTTAATGGATGTGACACATCATGTATTTTTAATTACTAAACATGATGTGTCGATATGTTATTGGACGCGTGTGTAAAATAACCTTACACTAACGGTGCATATAAATTAAATTCTAAATCTATTTGTAGTCCATGAGATATTCTAAATTTAATTATTACTTAATTTTAATTATATTTGTACTTCATTTAAATTTTCTTGCACATAGTTTTAGTCATTACTAAAATTGAATTTGTTTAATTATCATTTTTTATTTGTATTTTTTTAGAAATAATTTTCATTTTTTGTCAAAAAAAATAAATGATTTTCATTTATATTATATATATTTTCATTTAAATTTTTGAACAATTTTTTATTGTTGTGTTTAAAATATCATATGGATTTTATTTATTAAAATTTAATTTTTTTTTAACATGAAATGAATTAACTGTGAACTTTTAACGACAAGTTTAACACAAAAGTAACAAAAATAATTATATATAAATCAAATTTTGAATTCAATTTTTTGTGGAGAACCTTTTTATGATACTCTAAACACACTTGTGAAAAAATCATTAAAAAATACACATTGACTTAATTTATTTTTTTTAAGAAGTTAAATTAGTCCACCCAGACTGACACCAGAGATAATTGATCTCGAGATCTTAAAGATGGGCACATTCTCAGATCCCAAGTCAATACCACCAGACCAACCCAAGTGGATTTACATATTGACTTAATAGTAGAGGGCAAAATTGAATACAAGATAAGAAGAGTTCTTTAATTGTGGTGGTGTCGTGGTGACATGATAGAAGACGAAGAATTGGAGAATAAGTATTTCACGTTTCTAAATTTTAAATTTGGTCTCAATAATTTGAGCGAATTTTGGTTTTTTTTTCTTATAATTTGTGCGAATTTTAGTTTTCGTCCCTGTAATTTGCCAAGTCAGCGTCCTATGAACACGTAGGGCTGTAAGTGGATCAGAAAAATTCAATTGAACCGACGATCCAAACCAATCCAAATGAAAAAAAATAATTATGGTTTAGATTCAAAATCGAAATAACTAATTAAAAACGATGGGTTTGGTTCGATTCTCGGATTCAATTTTTAAGAGCTGATAAACTGAACCAATAACCATATATTTATTTATTTAATCTAGCCCACACCATGTTATTAGCGACTCAAGTGTGAGAAAAGAATTGAAATTTTATTTTAGTTGTACTTTGTTATTTGATGTTGAACTTATAAACTTAATTTTATATGTGGTTGTATTTTGTATTTGACGGTGAACACCACCTATGAATTTTATTTTGTGAGTTATGTTTTTTTTTTTTTTTAAACAGTGAGTTATGTTTGAATTGAAACAAGTGTTTGAAACCATTCGCACGAGTCAATTAACTTTTATTCGAAATTAAAATTAAATTGTTGTGAATTTTTATTTTAATTAAAATATTAAAAAATTTGTTACAACTTTTGGTCCATTAAATAAAATATTTAAATGAGTCAAAAAAAAATTAATTAGTTATCCGCTATTTTTTGACAAACAAAGTTAAAGTTAATTATTATAAATTAAACTGTAGAACTTAAAATAATACTCTACGAATATAAATGTGTTCATTATTGATTTTAAATAATAAATAATAGACTATGGACTAATTTTTGCATTAATACTTGAACTAATATGTGTGTCAAAAAATATAAATGGGATATTGTCAAAAAATATAGATATAACACCCAGGGACGAATACATGTGTATGATATTGGGGGCAGCTGCCCCCACATGGCTAATTGTTTGTTTGACAAAGTTAAGAATAATCTTATTTCGATATCTACTAAATATAAGTGTTGCCCCCACTAAATTATAAATATTTTACATTACTTTTGATTTTCTGTGCGATAGCTAACTGATAATATCTTTGCTTTGATAAATTTTATGAAGACTCAAATATTTAATTGTATAGATGATGAAATATCCTTGAGTGCCAGTTTAGATCGACTTATTTTTGAGTTTACACAAAATAGTTTATGCAAATAAATAAGTTTTTAAGTATTATTATAAGTTTTTCAAAGTAATTTATGAGCAAAACAACTTATAAAGTTACAATTTTTGTGAGTAAAACTTATGAATTAACATAAAATTTTATTTATTTGCATAAACTATTTTCATAAATTCAAAAATAAGTCAAATTCAAACGGACTCTGAGTGACTATCTATATCAAGCATGCTAGTGATAATATGGTCATAATTTAATCATTTATATATCAACTTATTTTTGTATAATTTTTTTATAGCATATATAATCTTTGACCCCACTAGGAAGAAGTTCCGGATCCGTCCATGAAAACACAAATATAAATTTTTTTTATTTTAATATTTAATAGAAAATGTAACATTATCAAATATTAAATCATATATTAAATAAAAGAGAAAATGGGACATGCACCGACAAAGTAAAATATTTTAAAACTGTCGACATCCAATACCAATCATATATTCCGTCAAATCACCCCACTACACTCAACATTTATGGTATGATGCAAAAGAATAGTCAATTCCTATTGGACGCTTGTGTAAATTCCATGTCATAATTAAATAAAATTTCATGTCATAATTAATTAATTAAAAAAGTACACATGACCATGATTAATGTCTCACTTTTGTGTATAATATATAGGGACTTTTGTATTATAAGAATTTCTCCTACAAAAATTTAGAACTTTTTAACAAAACAAAAATCAAATATAAATTTTTAAGTACCAAAAACTTAAAAATTCTCTTTTTTTGCCGAAAATTAAGTATCTTCCTCGTGCAATTTCGGAGACTAGTCCTTCGAGTTTTGTGGTACTCAAATGAACGGCAAACTCTTCTTAAGAATTTTAATGTTGTTACATGCTGAAACCACTTAAAAACTCATTTAATTAAAAAACTCAAAGGATACACTTAATTTGACTAAAAAAACATGAATTAAAAGTTGTAACGTAATACATTTTAGGATCTGTTTGGTAAAATTAAGCTATAAGGTAACTTATAGCTAAAAAACTAACTGATAGTTGAAAAAATAGCTTATAGCTGATAAGTGATAGTTTATAGCTGAAAAACTAGTAGAATGAAATTAAAGTATAGACAAATTTAATTTTTGTAAATACAAAACATAAAAGTACATGGTTAGTAGGTGCTAGTTATTATATTTTTTAAAAAAAAATATAGAATTAATAAATAAAAATAATAAGGGTAAAAATAGGATAAATTTTATGTAAAAAACTATAAACTATAATCTCGTACGTTACTTGAAATAACATATAAAAAAATGCTATAAGTTAATTAAATAAGTTTGTTATCAAACACAACATTTTTATCAAATAAACTTGTAACCTAGTCCAATAAGCTAAGCTAGTCTATTGGACTTACAAAATAGACACTTAGTGATCCAAAACTTGCCGAAATTTTTTAAGTACTAAAAAAATTAAATTTGGAATATTTTTAGTAATAAAAAAATTATTTTTATTAATTAATATTTGTTGAAACATTAAATGGTTAAATTATTATTTATTTAAATATTAAACAATAGTATTACATACTTATTATTAAGTAAAAATTAATAAAAAGAAAGATTTGACGTGTTGACTAATGAAGAGGGGAAAAAAATAATAGGGATTATTAAGTAAAAATTAATAAAAAGAAAGATTTGACGTGTTGATTAATGAAGAGGGGAAAAAAATAATAGGGTGGGTAGGATTTACCATATCACAATAGGCTTTAGTATAATTCAATGGTCATAAAAATTTGTTCATCATTGTCCACCATCGACCATATGAGACAATGGTCCATGTTAGAATTAGTCCTATACTTCTTCCCTCTCCCACAAGAATAACTCTAGAGTACTATTTTTTGGTATAAAAATTCTAGAATACTTTGATCTCAATCCTACGTTAAAATTTCCACAATAGCTTGTGTGAGTGAGTTTGGTAATGGTCGATTCTTTTCTTTACACCTTCCTATATTATATGTGAAATGATTACATTATTATATTCAAATTCATAATAACAACTAGAACAAATTTAGATGGTGCTCCATTAGGAATTATTCATGATTCTTTTCACACAAAATTGAAAGTATACAACTTTTCACTCATTTCTATTTTTAGTAGATATACACTACAAAAAATTAGTTTCCAAAATGCTATCTAAAAGAGTTGTTTCCTTGCTGGCACATGACCAAGTGTTCTCAATGACTTTATACTTTCACACTTGAAATTTGAAAATTATAACCATCACCGTCAATGGAAATCATAATTAAAAGAAGGAAGAAAAAAAAAAATGTCAACCGACACCAAGTACATTCATTCTCACTAAATTGTACCGTTGACAAAATATTTGTCAATGAAGAGTTAAAAGTTTTTTATTTTTGAAGCACATGAAGAGTTAAAAGTTAAAACCAAAAGAATAAAGTTTGGGATATTTGACACTGTTTTAACCAACAGAAAAGATAATAATCCTCAATTTCTATGTTTTTGCCAGCAACCAATCATGTGTTGAATGATCATGTTCACACTTTATTTTAAGGGATGTTCACATTAAACTAGTAGTAAACTTCCCATCTCATAGTATAATAGTATAATAATAAAGTATAACCATAATACATTTACTTTTAAAAACATGTGTTATTAGTGGAAATTATATTAATCGATTTTGCTCATGATTAGTCTCTTTCTAAAAAAATTTCAATTTTTTCGCCACCTGTATCCAGCCCACTATACCGTTTAATTTGGTTCGAAGGTCAATTTTTAGTAGAATAATTTTTTACTAGATTTTACTTAACTCGTAGCTTTTTTTCAAACAAAGTAGTTGAACCCTAAATTACTGAAAATTTTATTCGAACCCTAAATTACTGAAGACTCATTCCTCTAAGAACCGATTGATAAAAAGAAAAGAAAAACTCGTATAATCGAATATTCCTTAAATGATCTGAGTCTAATTTTACATGATTCAATGTAAAGTTAATCACAAAACACCAATTAAAGGCAAAAAAAATAATGTATTGTATTGTAAAATTGTAGAAAAGGGCTAGTTAAAACTCTTCCATCAACTGATAAGATCCTAAATCAAGAATCTCCTCATATCCTACACAATTTACATTCTAAAAATTAGAATTAAAATAAACGAATTTGAATAATCAAAATTAATCACTGTTCCATCTTCTACTTCTAATTTACTCTGTTTCATCTCCGCCAAGAAACTTCCAATTTCACCTAACACTAATCCAACTATCTGATTCCGACCAACTCGCCGGCCTTTCAACCGTCACAAGCTGCTGTAGCCGATCCACCGCGGAACAAAAACTAGAATCAACATCCCATTGACAAAACTCTTCAGATTCCGGGGAATTCGGAACGGATTCACTAACATTAGAAACCCAATCATTGAAATCAAAGTGAGTTCTTGGTGATGATTCATTAACACTCTTCACTTCTTCAACAAAGGGATGATTCAAAAGCATCTCAGCCGTCCATCTCTTTCTTGGATCATTCACAAAACACTTTTCAACAAAATCTTTTCCCTCTTTGGACAACTCTCCGGGTATCACCGGCGATTCTTCTCTGGCACCAATTCGACGCAACAACGACCACATATTCGCGTCTTTCTCCAAATTCCACGCTGGTTTTCCAGTTACCATTTCCACCACCGCACACCCAAGTGCCCAAATATCTGCCGGCGACTCATGCTCCCCGCCGTTCACTAATTCCGGTGACATAAACAACGGAGTTCCCCTGCATTCAAACCTCTGTTTTTCACTCTGTTCTTCTCCTGTTTTCTTCGCAAGACCGAAATCGGCGATTTTTACTTCACCATCGTGGAAAACTAGAATGTTTTGAAGCTTTATGTCACAATGAACAAATCCATTGCAATGAATATGGCTTAAACCCTCAACAATTGACCTCGTGTAACGGCGAATGTATTGTTCTGGAATCCGGCCACCGTGGAATTTCACTTGATAGGCGAGAGTTCCGGCAGAGGCATACTCAAGGAATAAATTGTAATACTTTTCACCATTCTCGAATGTATGATCATCTCCGAAACAACGAATGATTCGTTTGTGTGAACCTAAACAATCAAGAATTTGTTTCTCGTTTTTGAGTGAATGCGAGGTTGAAACCTCGGATGTTTTAACGGCTGCCGTAGAAGGAAAAAGAGTGGAATTTGAATTTGATTTTGATTTTCCTTTGGGTATAACTAAATTAACTGTTGCAAAGCTTCCTCTACCAACTGTTTCTCCTCGTACCCAATCCATGTGAGTTATTTTGGTGTTTGATAATTTTGTTTTACTATGGTTTTTGCTTTGTGGAGAAGAAAGAAAGCGCAAGTAGAGAACAAGGTGATGTTCTGTGGCCTCCAAGCAATAAGAAGAGAACCCTTTTCCTTTATATATGAGCGAAAGAAAAAAAAATCTAGTTGATATTTAACCACGTAAACAATTGGGGACTTGGGATATTATATAAAAATTTTAATTGCACTTTTAATCCTGATTTTTTATCAAACTCACGAAAATACTTTGAGTTAAAGCCAAAATTGTAACAAATGTGAAAATAGAGGGAGTATTTTTGTATGTTTGATAAAATAGAGGGATACAAAATGCAACTAACTTTATAAAACGAAGGTTTAATTGCACATTTAATCTGTTATGTTTATTTTTTGTTTTAATTTGTTCGTTTAAGTTTAAAAAGTTTCAAGTTTGTTCCTTATGTTATTGATATCAATATAGTGCCCTTCTAAGTTGTCAGCGTAAGCAAATCTATTAGCCATGTAGATGATTTAAACAAAAAAATTGACCAAAAGGACCAAATCTTAAGGTGAGGATTGACTATACTTTATAGTTATAGACACATATTTATGTCATCTCGCAATCAATGTGAGACTTTTTAACAGCTCTTCGCACCCAGCATTGTTGGACTTCGTGCGCGAATATAAATTATGGATGGACTAGTTAAAAACTTGATAGCAGGCGGCCTAGCAAATCGTGGAGAGGCTTTGATACCATATTAGAATTGAGAGTTGAGTCTTACTCATCCCTACAAAATTGGCTTATAAGGTGAAAATTGTCTCTACTTTATAAACACATATTCATGTCATCTCTCAAATGATGTGGGACTTCTTAGCACTTGTTCGTATGAAAATATGCAATTTGAAATTGAGAATCTAGCGGAAATTAGCCTTCACTAAACTAAACCGGGGTAGAAAACTCATACTTATATGTTACAATATAGTAAATAAAAAACACAAATTCTTATCTTTTTATTAAATTATGGTAATTCAGAATTTAGCCGTGAAATAAATAATGTCCGACCAAAAATTATTTTTACTAGAAATAGAAATCGAATTTTCCTATTCTTACAATGAGTTAGTGACCGGACTAAATTATTTTTGTTAGATTTTATTAGAGACTAAATTGAGTGCCAAAAAATATTTATGAAAGAATAAATATAGGCTTTTGATTCTAAAATAAAATATTTTTGATTTGATTTTAAAATAAAAAAAAAGGATAAATTATTGCATTAAAAAATAATAAAACTGGTGTGTATGATTACTTAAAGCACGTGATAAGCAAGGGAATTTTGGTGGGAACGAGTAATTTCCTATTTTGGCTGATAGTGTACTACCAGCAAACAACACAACCTTACAACGTATTTCCTCCAGTCATATATATATATATATATAAGAAATTTTTTTTTTTTTAGATTTATCGTAAAATGAATATATTTAAACTATAATATGGTTTAGATACATTTATTTTGCAATGAATTTAAAAATTAAAAGTTTTCTTATATATATAGGACTAGAGGGAGTAGTTCATACGAAAATTTGCATATACTTTGATACACTTATGAAAGATCTTTCACACTGCTTGGAGCAGTAAATAAATATGGAATGTGTGATTCTTATGGTTATGGGTTATTATTAGCTACAGCAATAATGTCGTTTTTATGCACCTCTTCAAAAGATACATATCTTTTTACGCATTTTATTAGGACTTATTGCTTTAAAAAAAAAAAATTTATATGTGCAAGGCGTGTTTAGCATTTATCATCAGTTTATTTTGGGAATAAATTATGAGCATGATCTTCACACCATTCACTGCTTGCACTCAAACTTTATCAATTTATTATGGGTCATGTTAACATGTGCCCTTAGGGCACATGTTAAGATATTTTAAAATAGAAATTGTGCATTTAATGATGCAAGAAATTTAATGCTGGAGAGATAAGATGCACAACTAATTTCAATAAATACTTTCTAAATTTACTTCCTTAACATGTGCCCTTAGTGCACATGTTAACATTCTCCATTTATTATTTACCGAATTTCCTTGTTGCCAACAATTGTACTGTATCCCCCTTTTACTAAAAAAACAAAAAAGGAACAATTGTATCCTTCGAATATTCCCATATCATTGACTGAAATATATTTTTATTTTTTACAAAAATAACTAGAATTTGCTAAAAAAAGTCTACAAATATAAGGCGTCTTACAAATTTCTAAATTTATTTATGGTACAAAATACAACATGAGTACTTTGTAAAAAAAATATACATAATACCCGTCGCGTACTTGGCACGGGTATAGGTTACACAGTACGACAAATGAAATAGTACATGTATTGGGATCGGTAAAGTATCTTAAAATGAGTACTTCACGTTTTAAGGAGTAGTTATGCTTTGAGTCTATGGCTTAACTCATTACTTAATGAGTTGAAGATTGAATACAAGAAACTTTTGGAGCTGAAAATCAAAAGCAGGTCAGTAATTACATTTGCAAGAAATCTAATTTCGCATAAAGTAAACATATAGAGACATTTTCATTTTTTGAGAGATCAAGTTGGAACAGGAAGATTGAAGGTGGCTCAGTGCAAAATAGAAGATCAAATTGCAGATATTTTTACCATACAACTGCAGGACGACAGATTTAAGAGATTAAGAAAATTGTTTTGTCTTTGATATGTGTAGGATTGAATTAAAGGCTAATGTTATGTGTAATTCAATCTAGCAAGTATGAGTGTTTTGTATATCATGAAGTGTATTTGGGCCTTGTGAATCAATCGGTTGTGTAAGCCCATTAATAAACACTATTTAGGATTTGTTTAAATTAACTTATTTTTGAGCTCGTGAAAATAATTTATGCAAATAAAATAAATTTAATGTTATTTAATAAGTTCTCACAAACAAAAATTATACTTTGATGAACTATTTTTATTTAATAAACTATATTGACAAACTTATAAATAATAAATTAAAACTTATTTATTTACATAGTATAGGTTCAAAAATAAATCAATTCAAAACATACGATGGTTAACATCACTAATAAAGTCACAAGTGTGAATCTAATTTTCTATTAAAATTCATGTTATTCTTGTTAAGCCATATGCATACACGTACACAGTGATATCGACATATTAATCTCTAACATAGTAACATTTGTGATTCTTAAATGGTTGGCGATTTGTTTTGATTTGACCAAGTAAATTTATGGAGTTTTCTTTGTTGACTTTATAGTTTAGACCATTCTCTACCTATTTCTCTAAACTGCCAAATCTCTATTTTTCTAATATTCTAGAAAGAAAAAAATTGTCAAAAAATAGGAACACGCTTGGATGATTTTTCTAATTGACCTCTTTTAACTTGTGCTTTTTACAAGTCATACAAACTAGGTTTTATTTTCAATTTTGTTTTGTGATCTAATACATCTACCCTCTCCAACAAGAAGAAAATCTAGAATACTTTGATATCACTCCTACGTTGCCAAAATTCCACAATGCTTTGTGTGAGTTAGTTTGGTAATGGAAAGATTCTTTTCCTTCCACCTTCCTATGTGATGACATAAATACTATATTCATTAGAACTAATACAAGCTTAGATGGTGCTCCAATAAGGAATTGTCCATGATTCTTTCACACCAAATTGAAAGTACTTAATTCCAAACACCAAAATAATTTACCATTGTTTGAGATCGGAGACTTTTACAAAAGATAAAACTGTAAAACCTCACACAAAATCTAAAGCGGACAATATTTTAGAAATACAGTATTATGGACTCAAGATTAGCATATTAACCCATTTATCTTAACTGGGTACTATATTATTTCAGTACATCGAAATAGTCTGACATTTTACAAAATCAAAATTAAATATAAATTATATACAACACTCGTATTCTTCAATCCAATAAGACGCACAAAATTATAAAATCTTCCACAAAACTCAAAGCTGTCCGTACTACTAGTACAATATTTAACTCGGTTTCTATTTTAAGTAGATAGACACTAAAAATTCTTTGTATCTAAAATGCTGAAAGAGTTGTTTCCTTGCTGGCACATGACACAATCAAGGCCCAAGTGTTCCCAATTACTTTATACTTTCATATATGAAATTTCTAAGCAACGCTGTCAAAGGAAATCATAATTAAAACGAGAGAAGAAAAAAAATGTCAACCGACACTAATTCATCATTCTTATTAGTACTAGTACTAGTTTTTTTTACCCATTGACAAAATATTTGTCAACAAAAAAGAGTTAAAGCTAAAAGAATAAACTTTGGATATTTGAAACCGAATTAACCAATTATGTGTTCAATGACCATGTTCACATTTTTAGTCTTTACAACATTTGATACATTAAACTCTAAAACTTCTCATCTCATAGAGTCAAAGTATATAAAGTGTAAACGATAAAACATTGTTTTTGATCGTATAAGTGAGAATTATTGATAGATTTTGCTGGTTGTTGATCTTCACTAAAATAATTTAATGTTAGAGATATGTTTGTTAGTAGTTAGTTTAGAATAATTTAATGCTAGAGATATTGTTTGTTAGTAGTTAGTTATCATTGTTAGTTGTATTGTAATATTCTTTTTTTCATATAGAGTTTTATGCATAATATTTTGTTTTCTTCATACGTTTCTCACATTTATGGTTTATATCAAGAATAGCGATTCGGTTTAAATTGAAGATCATGTTCGCCACTCTATTTCAACCCAGAAATACAAAGACCTAATTAACAGATTCACTCTAAAAAATATCAACACTCAGAGTTGCAATGATCAAATCGTTTCATATTCGTAACACATGCAACCAACAAAAAACCTTAACAACCAATATGACGAAGCAGTCAATAGTACTTCTTATAACCGTTCCCTCTTTCAATGATAGATTTCTCTCAGGACACCTGTATAAACAATTTCTGAAGAAAGACTAAAGTATGCAATTTCTACCTAAAAAATTTCTTACTTGACAATCTCATGGTAACTTCAATGTTTGGAATATCTCCCCATCTTTAACCTTAATTGCGTGCTAACTAACCACCAATTCTAATGACTCCAATACTCCTTAAGGATACTTACTATCTGAGTGTTTTTTCATTGACAAAACTACAACTCAAAACTTTACTTAAATCATCTTAATCTAATTCTACTCGATTTCAATTAAATTAACCCTAAAATATAGTTGACCTTCAAGAAATCAAATAAAAGTAAAAAACAAACAAAATAAAATAAAAACAATTGAGTAAAGGCAAAAAGTATAGTATTGTATTATAAAATCAGGCTCTATACAAAATCGTCGCAGTTAAAACTCATCCATCAACAGATCCCAAATCAAGAATCTGTTCATATCCTACCCAATTTACATTCTAAAAGTCAGAATTAGAACAAACGAATTTGAATAATCAAAATTAATCACCATGATCCATCATCTTCTAATTACTCAATAAACCTTTAATTTCACCTAACACTAATCCAACTATCTGATTCCAACCAACTCGGCGGCCCTTCAACCGTCACAAGCTGCCGTAGCCGATCCACCGCGGAACAAAAACTAGATTCAACGTCCCAATCACTAACATTAGAAACCCATTGACAAAACTCTTCAGATTCCGGCGAATTCGGAACCGAATCACTAACATCAGAAACCCAATCATTGAAATCAAAGTGAGTTCTTGGTGATGATTCATTAACACTCTTCACTTCTTCAACAAAGGGATGATTCAAAAGCATCTCAGCCGTCCATCTCTTTCTTGGATCAATCACAAAACACTTCTCAGCAAAATCTTTTCCGTCTTTCGATAACTCTTCGGGTATCACCGGCGATTCTTCTCCGGCACCAATTTGACGCAACAACGACCAAATATTCGAGTCTTTCTCCAAATTCCACGCTGGTTTTCCAGTTACCATTTCCACCACCGCACACCCAAGTGCCCAAATATCCGCCGGAGACTCATTCTCGCCGCCGTTCACTAATTCCGGCGACATAAACAGCGGAGTTCCCCTGCATTCAAACCTCTGTTTTTCCCCTGTTTTCTTCGAAAGACCAAAATCAGCAATTTTGATTTCACCATCGTGGAAAACTAGAATGTTTTGAAGCTTTATATCACAATGAACAAATCCATTGCAATGAATATGGGTTAAACCCTCGATAATCGACCTCGTGTAACGGCGAATGTGTTGTTCTGGAATCCGGCCGCCGTGGAATTTCACTTGATCGGCGAGAGTTCCACCGGAAGCATATTCAAGAAATAAATTGTAATACTTTTCACCATTCTCAAATGTATGATCATTTCCAAAACAACTAATGATTCGTTTGTGTGAACCTAAACAATCAAGAATTTGTTTCTCGTTTTTGAGTGAATACGAAGTTGATACCTCGGATGTTTTAACGGCTGTCGGAGAAGAAAAAAGAGTGGAATTTGATTTTGAATTTCCTCTGGGTATAGCTAAATTAACTGTTGCAAAGCTTCCTCTTCCAATTGTTTCACCTCGTACCCAATCCATGACAATTATGTTTATGTTGGTGTTTGATAATTTTTTCTCTCTCTGGTTTTGGTTTTTTGTTTTTTGCTTTGTGGAGAAGAAAGAAAAATACAAGTAGAGAGTGTGGCTTGAAAGAATCAAGAACTCATTTGGTTTATATATGGTGGAATGAAATCTAGTTGATATTTAATGACGTAAGCAATAAGCTGTCTTGGGAAAATAAAATAAAAATAAAATAATTTTAGATTAGATTTGATTTGATTTAAAAATAAAAAAAATATAATAAAATTAGTTGGATGATTAATTAAAGCACGTGATAGGCAAGGATATTTTTGTGGGGAAGGAGTGATTTGCATTCCTATTTTTTTTTTTTGGTTGATATTTGCATTCCTATTTAGATGAAGGGTTATGAAAAGATATTACGCTGCTTGGATAGTGACTTTTCCATATATATTGCTAAATTGAATGAAAATTTGTGTGTAAAATTGGTGCAATTCATATGACTTTATTTTTTTGGTTACATTCATCATTTGAGTTATTTGGGAAAATAATGATGTTGTTTACTTGTTTTAAGTTTTAACGCACCTCTACAAAAGAGATGTGTCGTTTTAAGCATGCTTTGGCGTCATATCAGCGTATCTTAGTAAACAATGTTTTCTGGTTGTTGGTGAATTTTCACACGCACTTACTTAATTACATACATAAAGTCCTAATGAATTTATTTATTTATTTGGTTGGTTAATGAATTTATTTATTAATTTACAAAGAGGTGTGTTTTGCATTTATCATCAGTTTTTAAATTATGACTCAATGTTTTAAAAACCGGACCGAACCAGCCAGTCGGATCGGTTGAACCGTGAACCGGAGGGGTAACCGGTCTGGTTCAAATGTTGGACTGGGTATGTAGTTAGACCGGAGCGAACCGTTAAAAATCGAAAAAACCGGTGAACTGGCGGTTCTGGAAAACCGCCGGTTCGATTGCGTCTGCTATTTTTTTTTTTTTAAATCAAAATGACGTCGTTTTTTTTACATAATTATTTTTTTTTAAAAAAGTAAATAGAAAAAACTAAACTAAAACAAATAGTGTCCGAAACAAATATATCTCATTGGAATTAAATTTATTATTAGACTTTGTTATTTCGTTTATGTTGCGATTAAATTATGTTGCAACTAGACTTTGTTTAAAATCTATTTGGTTTTGTAATTTGTACTATTTTATAGTGCGTGGTGACAATATTTAAGATTTGAATTTATGAACTTGTGAGTTGCGACATTATGACATTTTAAATTTTTTAAATTTTTAGTTGTCATTAACTTTTAAAGAGATCGAGTCATCATGTTCGACCGATTTAATAGCTATATGATTTTATTAAAGAGACCGGTTCGTTCCTCCGATTTATTCGGTTTGATCCGGTTTATGCATGTAGTTCAACCAATGACCCAGTAGTTCGACCAGTGAACCAGTGACCCAGTACCCTCAACGGTTTGATTACCGGTCCAATTTTTAAAACACTCATTATGAGCATGATCTTCGCAACATTCACTGCATGGACTCAATCTTATCAATTCAGTCATGATTTGCTTGTTGCTAAAAATCATTCACAAATTTGATATCTTTTTTTGGTTATCTGTTAGAATATTATTCCTGCACCATTAATTATTAGCTGGAATATACTTTTTTTTTTTACGAAGGAATATACATTTTTTATATACTAAAATTAACTTGATTATTTTAGCAAATTAAGGTTCATTATAAAAATATAAGACTAGTAATATATATACTTGTATATAAAAAATAAAAATCTTATTTGGTTTGGTAACATGATATATCTTTTATATATCATTATTAAATTAACTTTACATTCTAAATTTTTTAAAAAAAATTTATTTACTTTTAACGTAATATATTTTTCACATGAAATTGACTCCATGATCTAGCAATTAATGTGAAATTGTGAACGTATAATAATAACATAAAATAATAATAAAATATACTCTACACAATTATGTAATTTTGCAATAAACATATAATAAAAATTAAGATAATCTTAATTATGCTCGCTCAAAAAACAAAATTTTATTTTAAATTAAAATACAATTATTTTATCTTAAATTAAAAAAAATATATATAGGATAATTAAAATACAAAATGTGGATTTTAGTTAAAATAATAAGGATAATTGTGGATGAAAAAATGATAATTTATAAGCTCAAACTCCAGTCGTACTATGTTTGATTGTAAAACTATTTTAGGACCGGACAAACTCAGAGGCAAGAGATAGCACAAAAACAAAAATTGGGCATGTTTGAAACAATTTTAGTTTTTAGTTTTTAAAATATGTTTTATGAAAGTGTTTTAGAAAACTATTTTTAAAAACAGAAAATCAAAACTTCTTAAATCTGTTTTACTTTTTTTGTTTTAAAAACTGATAAATAGAAAACAGTTTTTTAAAACACTTTTATAAAATTGGTTTATCAATCAAAAAAATTAGTTTTTAATTTTTAAAAATTAAAAAAAATGTTTTTGAGAAGGGAATCAAACAATCCCTAAAGTCTCTCACTAAATTACAGCACAACTTTTTCTCTCAAGTACAAGTTGTATAAAATATCAAAATATTTATTTTGTTCGCCAAACAGATCAAACCCACTCCAATTTATTTTTATCATTTTTTTGACAAAAGTGTTTAAAACTTATTCAATCTATCAAGATATTTTAAGGGTGTTTAAAATGTGCCAGGAATTTATTTATTTTTAAAAGACAAGACTCCAAACTAAAGTTCATGGTTCTCGCGCGTTGGTGCTTGTTTTAAAATATTATACGGATGAATTTGTACAATCAGCAACCGACGCTTGTAAAACCGCATGTATATTTCGCGGGAGTATATTATAAACGTGGATTATATTGTAAATAATTTTATATCTTTCTGGTTAAATTTTTTCTTGGTAGATTATCTTTCTGGTTAACTACTGCCATGAAAACGGATATTATTACTACTGTAATTACTTTAGCGATTTAAAATAAAAAATCGTTTATTTCTTGGTAGATTATCTAATGAAAAAATAGTTTGTTAAGATACAATTCTAGTTAACGGATATTATTTCTTGGTAGATTATCTAATGAAAAAATAGTTTGTTAAGATACAATTCTCGTTAACGATAACTTATAAATTAAAATAAAAAACTAATTTTTTTGCATAAACTATTTTTTATAAGCTAAAAAATAAGTCGATGCAAGCATATCGTCCCTAAAACAAAAGGTAAATTTGTTGGCTAAGTTCAGTTTTTCAAAGGAGGTTGGGAACGTCTACATTTGGAAGGTGAATGTCTAGTATGAAACGAACAAGCAGTGTACTTCTCAATTGGAAAGTGAATGCTTTCGGTTTTGCCAAGTACCCTTAAGAAAGGAAGTAGTACTAATTATTCAAGATGTTGACTTCAACTTATATAATTAATTAGATTATTACTTGCAAGATAATCAACCCTCATGAGGACACCGACAAAAACAACAAGGCATTTTGAAAAAATTAGGGTAATGAAAAGGGCAATTAAGTATGGGGCATGGGATATGGTATGGATTGGGCAATAAGAAATGTGATATATAACTCAAAAAAGAATGTGATATATTTGTATTCAAACATATATAGCTTGAATTGTTAAGTTGAAATTTAAGAGTGAACAACTAGATTGATATTGGTTAGTGATTTAGGTCAAAGTGGTTGCAGCGCAATTGAGGAAGATAACACCTTTTTGGATGGAATGGTTAAATATTTTGACGATCGGTTAATGATCTGCAATTGAAGTCAGATGTTTTTAGAGTTTAGATAATGTGTATTTTATATATGGATAATGTGTTAGTGTTTACAGGTCAGACTCTAGGATTTTCGAGGTGGAATCCACCAAGTTTATTAGGTTATTAAGAACTAAAAATAAAACGTAAAATCATTTGGAGATAAAACCATGTGATTTTTTTATAGAGATGAAAATCAAAATTCATTAATTTTATAGGGATGGAAAATTAACATATGTATCCCTTTTAAAAATTGTGGGACCAAGATAGTAAATTAAAAATATGAATATTATATATCAATGGTGACTAAAATAATGGATTTGAAATTGAGAGATTGAAATAGAGAGACTAAGAGCCCATTTGTTATAGATTAAAAAATTAGTAATTTTGACATTAAATAATTTAGAGATTATGTTTTAGAGATTTTACAAAAAATTAGAAGCTATTTTGTGTTTGTTTACCTTAATAAAAATTACTTTTTATAAAAAATAATTTTTTAGTTTGTTTGGATGTAACTATATATAAAAGTGATTTTTTATCACAAAATTTTCATAAAGGACACAAAAAAATCATTTTAAAAATAAAAAGAGCAACACAAATTATAATCGTAGTGTAATATATCATGTTAAAAATATGCTAACAAAACAAAAATAAGCAACTCTCATTACATCTTGAGCATAAACAAAACCGCAACATTGAAGGCTTCAGTCAATGGAACCATAAAATTTAAACACATACAAGAATACTGTAACAACAAAACTTACAATACAAATCGAAATTGACATATACAAGAATACTGTAATAAACAACTACGCAAGAATAAAAAAGAAAATAATTATTAACCTTTAGAACTTGTAAGAATCAACGGAGGAACAATTTTAAGAGAAAACGAAGAAACGGCGGGAAGTCTTATATAGAACTAGGACAACACAAGGATATTTTTGGAATATTAAAATTTATGTATGAATATTTTTGTCTAGAAAATATCTCAACTTTTTGACCATTATTTTCTCTCTCCTCTAAAAAAAATCTATTTTTTAAAAAACGACTATTTTTAGCTTTTTATTTTTAGCAGTTTTTAGATTATTTTTAGATTTTGATTATTTTTAAAAGTTATAACAAACGGACGTAATATTCTTAAAAGTGATTATTTTTTTTAAAATAAGCGATTCTTACTCACTCTATGATATTTTACAAATAAATTTTATCTTTTTAACTTCATTGTATAATGTATAATTAATAATTAATGCAATGTACTTTATTAAAGTTCATATACATTAGTTATACAATAAACTTATAAAATTGAAATTTATTTATTGAATATCATGGAGGGAGTAACTTATGATACACTTACATTCCCATGCTTCATCTTTTTCCTTCTTTTATTTAAGTTGAAAGGGAACAATGTATTGCTTGGACAGCTTGGTCATCGATGGAGCAAATCACGAATAATTTAAGTGAGCACAAAAATAAATGAATAGTATGTATTAATTTAATGGTGCTTTGGAAGTTGGAAGTAGATTAGATTTGCGGCGCCAGTTGCACCAAACAGAGTGTATAGTCAAGTGGCCTTATGAATGAATAAAAGTCATTGGATGACAAGTTACGGTTATTCAGATGCCAAAGTTGCTTCCAAACCAAGCACTACATAACATTTTGGATCAAGCTACGTTACATATTCTTTTTTAATATTACAAAATTCTAGTAGCTTTTCATCTAAAAAAAATTATTTTAATCTTCAATATGTCTCCTAAATACAATAAATGTGTGATTATTATTTATTTTTTTATGATATTGTCAACGAGGATCGAATCAAGAACCTCATGCATATTACTCAAATCTTTTACCACTAGACCAAATCTAATGACTTAATAAATGTGTGATCTTGAATTTTTTATAGTAGTGTTGTTTATAACAAACGGTTCAACGGATATAAACTCCAATATCATTTTAGAATTTGGCCGAGATAGCTCCACTCTTTTAATATAATAATTATTAATGTTTAATTGACTTTAAAAAGGATAATAAAATAAAAATATATTAAATTTATCTCGTAAGTTTAGCCACTATATGTTACTAAAATTATAGTATTTTTTTTTTTATAAAAGCCATAAATTAAGGTGTGTCAAAAATAATAATTAAGAATTAAGAATTAAGAAGGAATTAAGGGAATATGCTAGAATGACATGCGAATTCTGTTGGCACCGCAGTTTGAATTTGAAGTTCACACAATCTTGGAATCTCCAACCTCCCTAGCTATCTAAAACGTACATGCATAGTTGGTTGGATATACCTTTTTCTTTTAAGGCATTTTCATGATTTCATGTGTACATGTTGATGTTGTTTGACATTATATGACATAAACCAACGATTGTTTGGCTAAGATCTAACTATCATAAGAAAGCATACTTCTATGTTGTGGTAATAAGCAATAAGCAAGATCCCGATACTATGTACCACTCCTCAATCACGTGCTAACGAGTAACCCTATATTGGATTTTACGCATTTATGTTTCTTCCTATTTGTGCAATCCCAATGCACATTTTATTCCACCAACTTGCGTGGAGGAGTCTTATTTTATTCATAATCTAGTTGTGGGACGTGTATAAAATTAAAATATGTAATTTATGTTCAAATTAAAGATAGTTTATGTTCAAAAGATAGGTTCGCGTGATGGAGAGTTTTATTATCTATGATTATTTTTGTTTTTAATATATAGTCCCTCCGTCCCAAAACATTAGTCCTTTTAGAGTTTTGCACGGAGATTAAGAAATGATAAAAATTGATAAGTTAAGTCATTTTTACCTTTACTTTATTAAGAAAGAGAAAATATATTTAATTAATGTTTTAACTTTAGTAAGAGTACAAATGATAAAATATCTTAAAAGGACTAAAGATTTGGGACAAAATTAAAAAGGTAAAATGACCAAAGATTTGGGACGGAGGGAGTATAAAAGAAAGTTGTTTTTTTAGATATATTAAGTAATTAATGTATTTAAAAATAATTTTTTATTAAAGATTGGAGAAAATATAATTTTATATATATGGTTCGGTGAATTAATTTTAAAAATTACGTGCAAAGGATATATATATATATATATATATATATATATATATATATATATATATATATATATATATACACATTAATTATAAACTTAACTTTTAAATAAAATTTGCATTCACTTAATTATAAATTTATGCTTAGAACATTTCTCATAAATGGTGAGACTCTTCACATGAGGGAGAGTTTTGTCAGTCAATGTTGTCAAAATTGCATGTTAACGCGTAAAATTGCGTATTTAAGTGGTAAAAATAATGCAAAATTTTTGAAGGAACTAGGCAAATATCCAAGTAAGAGCCGGAAAAAGTCTACCGCCTCATTAAAAAGATTTTATGTATGAAAATGATGTTAAATCGGTGGTAAACTCGTTTTATTATAAACTAATGAAAAAATTGATTTAAAATCCCAACCACCTAAAAACGAGTTTAACTGCCTTGTTGTGACTTATTGTGGTCTTACTCAATTTAAAAGTCATGTCTTGAAGCTATGACTATTGCTTTTTACAATAAATTTTATAAAACTGAAAAAAAAACTATAATAGTCTAGTACTAATCTTATAAACTTTTATTTTCATATTAGTTTTGTAGAAAACAAATCACCAACACCATGATATTAATGTAGTTAAGACATTATTGGTTCACATGAGAAATATTAGTTGGAGCTTGTTGATGTATATAGCTATTTTACATGATTGTGTTGTAAATTAGTTATTTTTTTTAATGGCAAATAAGTAATAATATATAAAAATAGGAGTCTGCAAAGTAGGAGGAGTACTAGAAGTATTCAAACGAAAAATAAAAACCAACTAAGAAAAAAAGAGATACACCACAACAACACCATAAAAGAACTCTCAGAAGCTCGAATCCACCACACCACCACGAGCAGCCACCAAGAAGAGGGAGAGAACGAACTAGCTAAAAGAGAAGACCCCAAGGGATAACACACAGCCAGAACCTGAGAGAACCAAACATGACAATCTCACATTGCCTTGTTAGACCAGCACAAACGAGGTTGCACCTCCCACTCGTAACTCTCTTGTAAATTAGTTATGATTTCCATAATAAAAATAGAATGATAAGTGACAGAGTAGTGAGTTTTCACCGTAACGTAATCTACTAGCTAGGAGCATTGAATTTGAGATGTTATATATGAACCTATGAGGTCTTATATTTTTATACACCAAAAATTGTCCTTTTTTTTGCGGATTTTGACCAAAATTCCGTAAAAAATATATTTTCTGTAGATTTTAATTTTTCTAAAATTTTGGTTCTCAAATAATACCTTCATAAATAATTGTTTCCTGCAATTTTTAAAAAGTTGGTTGGGGCAATTTTCAATACTTTGTAAATTAGTTTTGTAATAAATGAGTTAGGTATCAAATAGAAATTCTATAACCATTTTCACAAAAGAAGAATAAAAAATATTATATAATTTTGTTATTTTTATAAAATTTTTAAGATTCGTCATAATTTGTATATAAAAAAAAGAATCATCACAATTTTTGCATAAAAAAATATGTGTAGATTTATTATTACTTTGACAAATATTTGACTTATTTTTAAGAAAAAATCTTTTGATTTACTTAAAATTGTGAACACCCTAGTTAGCAAAAGTTTAATTTTGGAGAAGAATATTTTCTCATATATATTTTCAATCAATCGTACAAATCATATATATAGCCTATGATAACAGTTTAGGCAATTAGTCTATACATAATTATTGCCTACAAATAAGCATGAAATATCTCAAATATATAATTCCCTAATAACATGAAACAGATCCCTTAAATTAAGCAATCAGTTTCTCAACACGTCCCATCAAGTTGGTGCATAGATATCCCACATGCCCAACTTTCTAACAACATTTGAGAACACTCGACTTGAGACTGCTTTAGTTAGAATATCAGCCAATTGGTCCTCTGATCGGATCCTAGGTAATTCCAATATATTCTCATCCAATTTCTCCTTGATGAAGAATCTGTCTACTTCCACATGCTTGGTACGATCATGTTGAACTGGGTTATGAGCTATGTCACGTGCTGCCTTATTGTCACAATATAGTCGAACTGGTTTGTCGGGTGGATAGCCCAAATATGATAGGAGATGTCTTAGCCATAATGCTTCACATAACCCAAGTGTCATTCCTCTAAATTCAGCTTCTGCGCTTGAGCGTGCAACGACATTTTGTTTTTTGCTTCTCCATGTAACAAGGTTGCCTCCTACAAAGGTGAAGTAACCTGAAGTAGATCTTCTATCATCTATAGATCCAACCCAATCAGCATCAGTATACACACTCACATTGTTATTATTATTATCATACTTTTTGAATAAAATTCCCTTCCCGGGAGCAGATTTCAAATATCTCAAAATCCGCATAACTGCATTCATATGTTGTTCTCCAGGATTATGCATGAACTGGCTCACAACACTCAAGGCATATGCAAGGTCTGGCCTTGTGTGTGCTAGATACATTAATCTTCCAACAAGTCTTTGATACCTCCCTTTATCAGCCGGAACTTGATCAGGTTCAACAAACAATTTTGACCCCCCCTCTATAGGTGTATCAGTTGGTTGACAAGCTGACATACCAGTTTCTTCCAATAAATCTAAAGTATATTTTCTTTGAGACAAGAAAATTCCTTCAGATGATCTTGACACTTCAATACCAAGAAAATATTTTAAGGGACCAAGGTCTTTCATTTCAAATTCCTTAGACAAATAGCTTTGAAGGGCTTTTCTTTCTTCAACATCATTCCCAGTAACAACCATATCATCAACATATACAATTAGTGCAGTGATTTTACCTTGTTGTCTTTTTAAGAATAAAGTGTGGTCTGCATTACTTTGACTATAGCCAAATGCTTTCATAGATTTTGTGAACCTTCCAAACCATTCTCTTGGAGATTGTTTCAGCCCATATAATGACTTCTTTAATCTACACACCTTTTTCTCACATGCTTCGGGTATATTGCATCCTGGCGGAAGCTCCATGTATACTTCTTCAGTCAATTCACCATGAAGAAAGGCATTCTTCACATCAAATTGTTGTAAAGGCCAATCAAAATTTGCCGCTAGAGATAGCAAAACTCGGATAGTATTGACTTTAGCTACTGGTGCAAATGTCTCAGTATAGTCAACTCCATAGGTTTGGGTATATCCTTTAGCTACTGGTGACATCCCACTATTTTCTTTCCAGGTGGACAGTCAACGAGTTCCCATGTATTATTTTTCTTCAAGGACTTCATCTCCTCATTCATAGCTTCTCTCCACCTCGGGTCCATTAAGGCCTCCTGCACACTATTAGGAATAGATACAATAGACAATTGATTCAACAAGTGCCTGATTTGATTCTGACAAACGATGGTTAGACACATAATGCTTCATTGGATATCTAGCTCTACTAGAAATTTCAGGTTCATAAGTGGATATCGGAATACCTCTATTTTGTCGTGGTGGGAGTTGTTTTATGGGTTGTTCAAATATTGAGTTAGGAGCATTCTCAGCTGACGATTGGTTTGGTACTGAAAAATCTTGAGGTTCTACATCTTCGTCAAAGGACAAGGGTTCAATTACTTCCATTTCTTGATATTCTTGTGATGCTATAATTTTCTCGAGGGATAAAGAACCCATTACTTCAACTTCTTGATCATCATCACAACTACTTCCTCCCACTTCTTCAAATAGTTTTATTTCTTCATGTACATCAATATCATGGCCTAGAGTCAGAACTTCATTTTGCTTCTCCTCCTGAAGGTCTGACTTGGAGGAAAAATACATGGTATCTTCATGGAAAACAACATCCAATGTAATATACATTCGTTGAGTTGGAGGATGATAGCATCGGTATCCTTTTTGATGGGTAGCATATCCAACAAAAATACATCTCAATGCACGGGGAGCTAGCTTGCTTCGCTGATGCTTATGTAGGTGCACATATGCTACACAACCAAACACACGAGGGGTCAAGTTTGGGACAGCCGGTGCAATAATTGCTTCGGTAAAGATTTGCAATGGTGTTTGAAAATCAATAGTGCTAGAGGGGACCCGATTAATCAAATATACTGCAGAGGTAAGTGCTTCTCCCCAATAGGACAATGGCACATGTGCTTCTATCAATAAAGCACGAACGACTTCCAACAAATGACGGTTTTTTCTTTCAGATACTCCGTTTTGTTGGGGTGTGTCGGGACAAGTAGTTTGGTGAACAATTCCTTGCGCTTCCAAGTATTGTCAGAATTCAGAACTTAAATATTCTCCGCCATTGTCACTACGTAGAACCCGCACTTTTACATTATATTGGGTACAAATCATTTTATTGAATTTCTGAAACAACATGTTTACTTCGCTTTTTGATTTCATCAAACATATCCAAGTCATTCGTGTGCAATCATCAATGAAAGTGACGAACCAACGTGATCCACCTAAGGTAGCTACCTTAGATGGACCCCAAACATCAGAATGTATAACCATAAAAGGAATTGAACTTTTATTCGTACTTAATGGAAATGATACACGGTGACTCTTTGCAAGTTCACAAACATCACACTTAAAACTTGATACATCAAACTTTGTAAATAATCTAGGAAACAATTTTCTAAGATATCCAAAGGAAGCATGTCCCAAACGCCGATGCCATCTCCAAATCTCGTATTTTCTCCCCTTTTCTTCAAAATCTTTTGCTGTCAATGCATGATGTAACTGAGTTGAGCTACTTGACTCTAAATTCAGATAATAAAGCCTCCCTTCTCTAGTACCATAACCAATCGTCTGCTTCGTTTGAATGTCCTTAAAAACACAATATTCAGGCCAAAAAATTACAACACAAGATAGAGCGGCAGTAATTTGAGAAACTGACAAAAGGTTATAATCTAAGGATGGAACAACTAACACAGAATTTAAGTTCAAGGTATCAGAAAGAGATAATGACCCTTCACCTATGATAGGTGCAGAGGAGCCATTAGCAGTGTAAATAAATTTTTGTGATGAGGGTACAAGAGATGAGACTTGTCTAGAATCAAATGTCATATGATCTGTGGCTCCAGAATCAATTATCCATGTACTATTAGAAATAAGTGCAAGAGAGTTTAAAGCCTTACCACCATTACCTCTTCTTGCCACCAAAGCCGAGGTTGTTTCAGCAACATTTTCCATATCAGTCTTTGTTTCTACAACTGCTGCAGCGGAAGTTTTATTTGAATATTTCTTTCGTGGGTCACGGTTATGATCCCACCATTATGGGTACCCAACAAGTTCAAAACAACGCTCTCTTATATGACCAGATTGATCACAATGAGTACACTTTTGGTTAGATTTGGCAGGACTCATCGAGACCTTGAGGTGGTTGTTCCTGGTTCGTTCTTGTTGTTTTTGAGATGATCCATTATGGCTCAATCTATTCCTGCTAAACATGGCTGAAGCTTCAGGCTTTTCCAGTTCTCCATTCATTGTTTTTTGTCGAACAAACTCACGGCGAACCATTGAGTAACATTCTTCTAATTCAGGAATGGGATCTTTCCTCAAAATTTCACCACGAACTTGTTCGAACTCGCCATCCAAACCAGCAAGGAAAATATGCACCCTTTGTCGTTGAACTGACTTGTGATAAGCAGCAACATCCTTCTCACATTCCATAATCACTTTGTCTCGATGATCCAACTCACTGAAAATTTCAGTTAATTCTCCGTAATAAACAGAAAGTGATTTACCATTCTGTTTTGCAGAGAAGGCCCTCTGATTCAAGGTAAAAACTTGCAATTCATCTGCTCCATCATAAAAAGCTTTTGATAGAGCTTTCCAAATATCCCGAGCAGATTTTAGGCGAATATAACGCTTCATAATATCTGGTGTCATAGACATCAACAACCATCGCTTAACTTTCTGATTATCACTGTACCACTTATCGTACCCTTCATCATCTTCGGTAGGTGGTTGTTTGTTTCCACGAATAAATGAGAGCTTCTCCTTTTCAGCAAGATGCATCTCCATAATTTGAGACCACATATCATAGTTTGTTTCATCGAGTATAATCCCTGCATTGAAGGATGAACTCTCTAAATGAACAATAATTGGCGCAGGAGCAAACCTATTTCTATTGGCTTTAGTACCCTGTTTTGATGATTTAGAATCTGATTTACTCATGGCTCTAGGTTTAGATCTAAACCTGCTCTGGTACCAAGTTTAATTTTGGAGAAGAATATTTTCTCATATATATTTTCAATCAATCGTACAAATCATATATATAGCCTATGATAACAGTTTAGGCAATTAGTCTATACATAATTATTGCCTACAAATAAGCATGAAATATCTCAAATATATAATTCTCTAATAACATGAAACAGATCCCTTAAATTAAGCAATCAGTTTCTCAACAGCAAATCCCTCGTATAGAACCAAGAAAAGATAGATATCTTCAAATCTTTCACTTTCCAATTCCATTAAACAATAATAACACATAAAAATATGAAACAATTGGTGTTAGATACAAAGAAAAAATCACTACATAAGCTTCTTAGCCGACGGTGGCAATTGGAAACGGACCCGCAAACGATAGTGAATTTTTCTGTTTGTAACCATCATTTGACGGCTCTAGCATATTGATGTGAAGGGTTAATCTCACATGAACAAATTGAATCATTGATTAAATTTTGTCATTTATCATTTTGGTACAATGCAACAAACAAAGCTAAGGGGCTAATTTCTAGTCAATTTTGCACATTTTCTAGCATCTTTCAACTTTGGTACATCATATTCATTTCCTCTATTATTATTATTTGTGGGTCCATTAGATTATGGAGAACGATAGGTTACAATTTGAGCTTCCCACATTTATGCATTTTGTTAAATATCATAGTTTTTTAGACAAAATAAGAAATAAAAAATCATAGTTTTTAAGAGGAAAATGGGCCCATTAATTAGGAGTCATGAAAATTTGATTCGGATTCTTGAAGGGTGAGTATGACCCTCCAGTTTTAGCTCTCCAGTCACTTTGCGGCAATAGCAATGTATGTGATTTATTTGCTTTCGGCTTCATGTCATCTCATGGGGTGGGAGTGGGATTTTTATTTTGGCTATTCCAACTTTATGGGTCTTAAATCTATAAAGCACTTACAATCACATACATTGGTGGTACATATATATATACTAATAATAATTTTATAAAAAATAAAGTGATTAATTGTAACTATATTTGGGGGGTGAGATCTTGGTGTCATACCCTTGACACTGGTACCCGCTACTGATACATCTTTAACTTAAAGTGTTGAAGTGGATATGAAATTGTTGTGTGAGATTGCAGGGTTAGAGAACACGGATTTGAATTTTTTACATTTAAAAATCTGCTAACATTCATCTACATTTAGTTTATTTTTAAGGTCAAATTTGTTATTACCATCATCGCTCTCAATTCTCTCTCCTAGCATTTTTACACTAAATACTGACGAATGTAGGTGAATGTAGAGAATCTAAATCCAAAGAATACGGCAATAAGAAAGTTTGATGTTGAAACTCCAGTGTATAAGTATAATAATAACAAGGATTATGCTAATAAGTGGTTAAGAGCATCTTAAATAGTCTTTTTTTTTTAAGGAATCAATTTTGAATTTCATACAATGACATCAAATGATCTCCACGATGCAACGTCATATTTATGTAATTTATACATATTTTATTTTGACTCACCTCTAAAATATTATGTAAATCTTAATCAACTCACCTACTATATATGAAGTGGAATGTGGTTTTTTTTCTTTTTATGTATTGGTGAGAGTGATTGATGAAAGGAAGTAAATGTTTTATTTTAATCCTACTAATTAAGGTATTTTATCAAAATTCTTTGAAAACTCACATTACCACACGTCAAATTGCTTCAATGAAATAAAAAAAATTAAAATCCAGATTATTTTTTTTAATGTAAAGAATCTAAATATGTGTTTATTAGCTCCGCAACCTCGCACGACAATTTTATATCCACTTTAAAGTTAAAGATGTATCGGATACCAGTGTTAAAGGTATGACACCAAGATCTCATAATAATAAGAGTAATATTTAAGAAATTCATAATAACAAAATTGTCTTATAAATATAAGTCAACTATTATAAAAGTAATAATTACATATTTTTCTATACATAAGTGTTATGTGGACCAGACTTTTGGGTTGGGTCAATGTCACGTCCTTCGGCCTAGTACCACTTCTATTGACTTATATAAGCACTAAATTACAACTTTATCTGGTATTTTTCACTCTAACATAACCTTCACTTCAAATTTATATTGACTTAGCATCATAATGATTTTTACAACCCCCTCCATCATTGTCGTCTTCTAATTTCTCGTTAAAACATTTTTTCACCGATCCACCATCATTGTAAGTCCTCCTCAATCTCTAAATTCTTGGCCGAAACAAATTATCTCTTTTTTAAGTTCTTACACAATTTTTAAGGACACTTGTTATATTTTCCCACTAGTTATAAACAATATTAATTAATATTACTAAATTATTAGTCTTTTTCTTAAAAATAGAGATATTTTAAAGTATGTAAGTTTGGTTAATGGTTGTTATTTTTTGTCAAAACAATTATTGGTTGTTAATTTGGGGCCCATATTATTGGGTTTAGCACCTGAAGTCATGAAACCCATTTCCCGTACAATTTCATTGCATCTCATCTGCGTTTCTGATCCTCCAATCATATCCATTATCCCTCCCTCACTCTTTCTTTTTACAAGGATTGAGATTCATTATTTGAAATTTAAAAATAATTTTATGTCATTTGGACAAGTTGTAAACTAGGGGCAGCAAGAAAGTCATACTCAGATTTTAGTTGCAAAGGAGAGTTGCAACATGCAAGTTGTATTGTGATATTTATTTTAAAATATTGACATAAGCTGAGTTCAAGGAAAGTGATAACAACATAGATGAGTTGGTCTAGGTTCTCATAATGCTTGGATGTGATTAAATGTTTGAAAGTGTACTATAAGATAGGATAAAACGCATTTTTATATGCCATTGCCGCCCTCTCTACAGTTATGGAATATTCCTATCATTAATTCTTCCATACATATCTCTTTACTAGCACCACTTTCCACATTATTTTGATCATATATTATGTTAAAAAGTTATAGTTTGGGAGATGATCTGAATATGTGTCTATAAAAAAGTGACAAATTTTATCTTATAAGTTGGTTTTGTGAGGTTGAGTTAGGCTAAAAATTCAAAGAGACAATCTTCACCCTAGAAGCCGTTTTGTAAGGTTGAGTTAGACCAAAAACTCAATTCTGATTTGGTATAAGAACCTTCTCGACCACGATTCGTTGGACCGTTTGCAATCAGATTTCTGATCGGATCACCCACCATTTATATCTGCGCTGCAAGCCAACAATGTAGTCTGTTAAGAAGTCCTACATCAGTTACAAAATGATATGTATATGTTTTTTTAAAGAAGAGACAATTTTCATTTTACATACTAGTTTTATGAGGTTGAGTTAGGTTCAAAACTCAATTCTAATAAATTATTTATCATTTTTAATTGTAGTCTTTGATTAACACATCAATATTATACTAAAAATATTACTCACCTTTTTCTTATACAATATAAAGTGTTCAAATAAGTTAGGAGTGTTATTTAGCAATGATTTAAATAAGTTTGGGAAGTACTACTATTAGTGTATAAAAATCAGCTTTTAAATATACCGTAGAAAATACTTATCCAAAACGAAAAGTCAGCACAAGATTGTTAGGCCCAGTCAACTCAATTGACCGCAGACTTCTTACCTTACTAAATCCAATGTCAACCTTAATTAATGGTCCTCTATGGAAAACAATTGAATTAGTAATAAAAACACGTTTGTTATTCTTTTCCAGTTTCATTCAAATGTAACACAAAAGTTGAACATTACTGTAAGCCTAGTTGAAGACTTGAAGAGTCATCTTTTGAATGTCCCATAAAGAATTGAGTCTATATTGGATAGTACAAACTATTTTACTGTTTATAGTCCTAACTGAGATACGAACTCAAGTGGTTAATGAATTGTTTTAATAGTGTGTTTGGATGATGAAATGTTTTGAGGTAATGTAATTTTTTGAGGGAATTCAAATGCCTTTGATAAAATTCTTTGTTTGGATAACTAATTTGGAGAATTTTAAGAATGAGGGGAATTTATGGAGTATTTTGTCTAAGTCAAATTTAAGGAATTTCAAATGACACATAAAAGCTAGGAATTTGAAAATTCTTCCTCTATAAAATTTTAAAAATTACAAATTGATCGATAAACCTAAAATCAGCCGAAAAATCTAAAATCGACTTTAAACACGACCTAAACCCTAAAATGAGTTAAAATACCAAAAATCGACTAAAAAAACTAAAATTGACCTTAAACCCGACCGGAACCTCAAAATCGGCTCAAACCCTAAAATTGGCTGAAAACCCAAAATCGACCCTAAACCCGACCTTAACACAGAAATCGGCCGAAAAATTTATAATTGGCTAAAAACCCAAAAATCGGCTGAAAACCCGACCAGAACCCAAAAATCGGCCGAAAAACCTAAAATAGTGTAAAAACCCTAAAATAAGCTGAAAACCCAAAATTCGACCCTAAATCCGACCAGAACCCAAAAAATCATCCGAAAAACTTAAAATCGGCCGAAAACACTAAAATCGACTGAAAACCCTAAAATCTACTAGAATTTAAAAATCGACCGAAAAACCTAAAATCTGCAAAAAAAACACTAACATCGACCATAAATCCTAAAATCGATCCTAGACCCAAAAAATTGGCCGAAAAATCTAAAATCGGGTAAAAACCATAAAATTGGTCGAAAAATCATAAAAATGAATATAAGCCCTAAAATCGGCTGAAAACCTAAAAAATTGACCAAAAAACGTAGAATCGACCATAAACCCAAAAAATCAGCGGAAAAACCTAAAACCAGTTGAAAACCAAAAAAATCGACTGAAAAGCCTAAAATCGGCTAAAAAAAGATAAAATCGACTATAAACCCTACAATTGGCCTAAACCCAAAAAGATAAATAAAATTAAATGAAGGAAATTCAATTACATTATCCAAACAAAGAATTTTACAATTGAGGTAATTTCATCACTTTATCAAAACAATGAAATCTAAAAATCAAGGGAATTCAATTGAATCAAGGGAATTCCCTAGTATTTAAAATCCCTTGAATTTCTAGAATCCCTCATCCAAACACACTCTAAAAGAATTCGAGTTATGTTTTTTGTGGGAACAATTCTTAACTAAACTTACTTACCTAGTTGCCGAACTCTTAATAACCAGCCCCTTTTCATTAGAATCAGATGATTAATATAAAAATAAAAATAATCATCTTTAGTTAGACACTTTAGAGTTCATATTCTTCTAATTTTAAAAATAAGGCCTTTAAAATTTTAGACGCCAAAATTAATATATATTAATATATGCGTAAATATTCGCTAAATATTTTGCTAAATATTTTGAAGCCGTTCAAAATTCATAATATAGATTATTTTTGGGTTACCGTGACATTGATACGAAGTTTCCAACTCCGATAGCAAAACTAGTCTATGTCGGAAAATCTGTGGGGCACACGAGGTGGGTTCTCCCCTTCCAACCGAATTTTCTCTATACACACGAGTCAGTAATCGAACCCCTGACCACATGTTTAAGGTGACCAAAACTCTTACCACTTGGACCAATTCTGATTAATAATTTATAGATATGATTAATTAAAAGAGTGTTGGATGAGAATTTTACTAATATTATTGAGGTTCACTCAAAGGCCCAAATAAAGTATAGACTCTGAACCCAGCAAAACTTGGGTAACTTTAAATTTTGAGCCCAAAATTGCACCTACATAACAAAGTCTACGAAATATATGGTCATATACTAAAATGGATACACAAAAAATGCATAAAAATTAGACCAATAAAATACTTTGAGAATTTACAAAAATATCTCTACTATTTAGGTAGCGGATACACCCAAAAAACACCCTACCAAATTTGTTTTTTATAATATCCGTTACTTACGCAGCGAAGGGCACACGAGAAGCAAGTAGGGCGACAAAAGAAGATCTCAAATACTTTAGGAGACCCCTACACCATCGGTTCAAAAACATTAAAATAACAAATGTGAACCTTTTTTTTTTTCCTTTTTTTAGAAAGTAAGTTTATATAATTTCATTAAAGATAACATCCTGAATACAATGTGAAATTTCACTAAATTAAAAAGAAATTCAGCATCAGTCATGTTCACTACTTAAAGTAGCAATTAATTAACGAACACTTACACCTACTGGGAGTTTTTAAAGTTTTTTGGACAAAATTTGATCTTTTAGCTCCTTAATTAACGAACACTTTCACCTTGTTCGTTACTGAAGTATTTTTAAACATTGTAGAATTTGATCAAAGGAAAAAAAAAAACCATACACTACTTAAATAGTGAAATCTATTCGTAAGTTAATTAACAGACAATTTTTTTTTTAAATAACCGAACATGTGAGAGGTACTAAAAGAAATTCAGTAAGAGCCTGATAATTTTCAACTTAAAATTTTGGGCCTACAATTTAGAGAAAAAGTTGAGCCCCTACTTTATATAACTTCTCTTCCAGCCTCTTAGGACTCTACCCCCGCCCCCCCCCCCCCCCCCAATCTAATTTTTCCCTTCAATAAAAACTTCCTAACGGGTTTTTCGAAGTTTTTCTATTCTAAAATTTGGGAAAAATTGAAAAGCATTCCAAAGATTTTCCGGAAGGGGAAAAAAAGAAATCCACGGAAAAAAAAAAAAAAGATGTGTCGGGCTTGAAGAGAACCTATCTTGACTTTATTTTTTACTCAAGCCTCTTTTATTTGAATATTTTTTAATTTTCAAAAAATTTATTTACATTTGTCATAAATATACCAACGTAGATTTTATTTTTATTTCTACTTTTTAATAATGTTGTTTAATTTAATTTTATCATAATTTATTTCAATAAATATGTTATTTATTTTTTTGATAATTTTTAATATCTTTTAGACCTTTTAATGTATTTTATTCATTATTTTCATGTAACATAAATATCCCAATAAACTATATATATATATATATATATATATATATATAAACTAACTATAATATATATTATATTTTTCTTTTATGGTTTTTTGTTATATCTTATCTTTAAACCCAAATTTTTAAACTTATTTAAATTATTTGTTACTTCTTTATCTTTTAATGTCATAATCCAAAAAAATAACCCAAGTATTGTTCAACTTAGAAATAAAACTTGAATAATCTTGATTGCGAATTTAATTTTGAAATTTTTTAAAAGTTGCAAATTTTAATTAAATGTATGATAAAAAAACAAATAATATCCCATAATTTTTTAATTTTTTTGAATATTAGATAAATAATACATAATTTATTTTCCCTTATTTTCATGTGTTAAATATGACTTTTGAAGTCATACATATCACCCACCAAGAATGCCACCAACCAGTTATACAGGAGTACATCACACCACCAACCAGTTATACAGGAGTACATCACACCACCAACCAATTATTAAATTTAGGTGTCTGATTTAATTACACTTTTGATTCCTTATCTTTATTTTAGGTTTTAAGTTGGTACCTTATCTTTAAAAGTTTCAAGTTAGTACCTTATCTTTTCTGCAGGTTTCAAGTTGGTACCTTCCGTCAATTTTTTAACTTTTACCATTAAATTTTGACACGTGGCAATTTTTTGGGACCTATAAATCAATGACACGTGTCCAAATTTAACGGTAATAGTTAAAAAATTGACGGAAGGTACCAACTTGAAACCTGCAGAAAAGATAAGGTATCAACTTGAAACCTAAAATAAAGATAAGGAAACAAAAGTGTAATTAAGCCTTAAATTTAAATTATAATATTAATAAATCATACACAGCACTCTCATTATCATGTATTAAATATGACTCTTGGAGTCGTGCATAACACCATCAATATATAAATATTAGAATTCGTTATCCTTAATTTTTCGTATTTTGTTTTGTGTTTTTCTCTTTCCTTTTCTTTCACTTTTTTTGCATATATATTCATAAAAAATAAAAGACGATTGTGTGAACTTACTCTAACTTTTTACAATACAATTAAAATAAATTTATGTCCATGCAATAATATATATATATTACTAAAAATATTTGGTGCCTCTTTAAATATGGGGTCTTTGACAGTTGTCTATCTCGAACTCTGTTTAAAGTTGTCGTTATTTACGGGTATCTATATAAGATTATTTTATATGTATCTGTTAAGCTATTTTTCTCGTGTTTTATCTACAATCACGGTTACCGTGCATATGAATATTTTTTATCAATAAATTATTTATTTTAATCAATTTAATATATTTATAATGAAATAATTCTTTGCTTATTATGTACTCATTTTATTCAATCTAAATATATACTCTTGATTTCTAATTTCAACTTTGTCAGACAAAACTTATTCATTTTATACTTTATGTATATAATATACTAATAACTCATTTCATTACAAAAAAATATTAATAAATTATTTACTAAATTATGGGTTATAATATGATAATATTTCTCATATATACATTAAGTATAACAAATAATAATTTTTTAAAAATCTAACTTGGGAAACACTGGAAAAATACACTAGTAAATATTGACAAAAATGATGAGTTAGTCATCCGTAGCAAAGAAGGTGTAGCTAGAGGTGAGCTTGCGAATTGGGATGAAAATAGAGTAGTACTTTTAATGCTTTTGATTTTACTACCAAAGGGATTCTTCAAGATGTAGTAGAAGGTGAACTTTGGAGATTGAACGATTCAAATGAAAAACCACTTGGTTTGATAGGTATAAAACTAGAAAATGCCAACTCGGAAACTTTGGCCTTTCCATATGATAAAATTATACAGAGATATGTCTACATTCTAACGCATTCTGGAATACCATCATGTTATACGACCACTTCTTTCATTGGCGACTGAAAGATTAAATAACAAAATTGACTGCAATTATATAGAAACATTCTATAGTAGTAGATGTTGACGTCGGAAATCATTTTCCATCAAATTTGCCTACTTTTGTATCTGGCCAAGACTATGCTGTGTGAAAATGACTAAATTTAATGCAATAAATTATATTTAATGTTGACCTTAAACTATATACTTCTTGTCTTAGATCTGAAGTAAATTTATTCTTGTTCCCTTAGAAAAATTCGTAGCAATGAAGAAATATCGACCACTAACACCAAATCATGATCCTCATAAAATTGTAAAACATAAAAAACAAATTAATGGATTTAAACAAACAAATAAGTAAATTCAGGTTTCTCAGCATCGTGATTTTATCATCAATAGTTATTAGTATTTTATAATGTTTATGGCCCTCTTAGACTTGAACAATAAGCAAATCATATTCAGGAGTTCCATGTCCAAACATATAAACATATATGATATCTCTTTATCTGGGATTTTATCCAAGAAGACTTATCATGCTTCCATGAGAGACTTTAGCATTCTCAAAAAGTTCTGAGTATAAGTGTATCCTCCTAGAGCTCGTATTATTACAGATGTTCTTTGGCATCCACCTCCCCTTGACGGCTAAAATGCAACATTGATGGAGCCTCTAATAACACATCATCTTCTTGTGGTGGCGTGTTTTGTAACAGCCCGGGCCCCTTTTCTACGTATTTAGTAGGCAATCCCGGCTGTCACCTCACGATCTTCTCCACCCCCTCTCTAGTGGAGTTTTTGTCTTCCGTGGGAATCGAACCTATTAGAAATAATATAAAATCATTGATGTAGCCTTTCCCAAAAGCTTAAGCTGTTAGGAAAGGCTACATCAATAATTTTATATTATTTCTAATATGTCAAATAACCGATTATCCCAAAAGCTTAAGCTGTTAGGAAAGGCTACATCAATGATTTTATATTATTTCTAATACGCCCCCTCACGCAAGAGCCCATTTGGGCTTGAAGCGTGGATAATGCATTGGCCCACCTACCATATGCTTAAATTCCACTTTTAATTAGAAAGTGAGGGGAGCGGGGATCGAACTCTAGACCATTTAGTCATAGAGGCTCTGATACCATGTCAAATAACCGATTATCCCAAAAGCTTAAGCTGTTAGGAATGGCTACATCAATGATTTTATATTATTTCTAATAGAACCACGTACCATGGGGTTCAAATAGTGTTGAAAATAGATAGATTATTAAGGAGAGCAATCAAGTAGAGTTGAATAGGAGAGAAAAACATGGCAATCATGAGATAAATCAGGGACAACTTGTTTCAAGTGATCAACATGAGATAATTGGACAGGCCCCACACAAACCATATGAAGCAGCTATAGGAGCCAATCTTTCGCAGGGGGGACCACACCACATGCCACGTCCACTTGATCACAATCAATTGGGCCAAGATGTGAGGAAAAATGAAAGTGGGCCTAATACCCTGGAGGTAGGTTCACAAGACCAAAGGACAGATAGAGAAGACATGGAAATTGTTCCTGAGACCCCCACCCTAGACCAGCAGGAGGGGGGTGCGAAAAACATGAATTTGGCATAACTTTCTTAATGATTTCTAACAATCATAAAATATTTTTGTGGAATTGTCGTGGAGCAGCTAACTCGGCTTTCTACAGGTCGTGTAAGCAATACTTAGATACCCACCAGCCAGAGGTAATTGTTATTATGGAAACTATAGTTGATCCACAAAAGTTGAGTAAGACCTTTAAGCTACTAGGCTTTGATAATATGCAGCATACAGAGTGTCAGGGATTTGCTGGTGGAATAGTGGTGGCTTGGAAGGCCAGTGAAGTTCAAATATGTGTGGAGATCACTGATTTTCAATTCATGCATTTAATGATAAACTTTATGAATGGTCCCAGCTGGAAATTCACGGCAGTATACGTTGGTCCTAAAGAGGAGCTTCGGAAGGAGATGTGGCAGAAATTAAAATCCATTAGCCAACATAATACAGAAAGCTGGATGATGGCAGGGGATTTTAATGATATAGCATCCCAGGATGAGAAAAAAGGTGGTGCACATGTGATCGCCAGAATATGCAATAACTTCCTAGATAATTTTAATGCTTGTAAGCTTATGGATTTAGGAGCGGTGGGCTACAAATTTACGTGGCGAGGACCGTTAGTAAATGGTCATGATCGACTTTTTGAAAGATTGGATAGAGCGATGAGCAATGACGTATGGAGAATTATGTTTCCCGAAGCAATTGTTAAAGTTCTTCCTCGCATTGAGTTCTCTGACCACCACACCATTATTATTATGCTACAGAGAATACAACCATTGAAGCAAAGGAGTAAATTCCGTTTTGAAAAAGCTTGGATGTATCATAAAGCTTATGGTGATATGGTCAAGCAGCATTGGAATAAGGAAAAAACACTGCCAGCTAGAGTTAATTACATGGCAGATGAATTTAGCAAATGGCAGCGAGATGTTTTTGGAAGCATACAAAGACGTAAAGCTGATATAATGGCAAGTTGTATACCGAGAGAAACAATAAATTCCTAGAGAGACTTGAGCGGCAGCTCCAACAAGAGCTTACGTTGGTTCTCAAACAGGAAGAAGCAGTGTGGTTCCAAAAATCTCGTAGTCAATGGATTAAAGATGGGGATCGAAATACACGTTACTACCATGTTAAGACAATCAAAAGAAGACGGCAAAACAAAATTATAATGCTGCGAAATGATCAAAATGAGTGGGTGGAGGAGGAAGAGAACCTCAAAGCAATGGTGAACAATTATTATAAGAGATTATTTGCAGCACCTGAGAACAATATCCAGTGGCAACAGAACCGATATTCCTACCCCAATATCAGTGAGTCAGAGTATGATTGCTTGAAGGAAAATATTAGTAGCTTGGAAGTAAAGAATGCTCTCTTTGCAATGGCCTCGTGGAAAGCTCCGGGGCATGACGACTTTCCTGCAGGTTTTTATCAGAATGGATGGAAGGAAATAAGTATTAGTGTGTGTGAATTTGTACAGTCGATATGGCATAATCCTACCGCCATAGATGATGTGAATTTTACTGATATCTGCCTAATCCCAAAGATGGATAGCCCGGAGTTTGTCAGTATATTGCGGCCTATCTCCCTCTGAAATGTTTCTTACAAAATTATTACCAAATTAATGGTGAATCGGCTGAAGAACATTATTCCATGGGTGGTGTCTCCCTACCAAATAGGACTTGTCCCGGGTCGGAATATTACGGAGAATATTGTTATAGCGCAAGAGATGCTCCATAGCATGACGAAAATGAAAAGTAAAGCGGGCTTCTTTGTGATTAAAGTAGATTTTTCTAAGGCATTTGATAGGCTCAATTGGGAGTTCATACATAGAGTTCTGATTGAAGTGAAAATTCCAGATGAAATGATCAGAGTTATAATGAATTGTGTCACCTCTGTGAAGAGCAACGTATTATGGAATGGTAGCAGGTCCGATTTTTTCTATCCTAAATGTGGAGTCCGACAAGGAGACCTTATGTCGCCTTACCTTTTTGTACTGTGCATGGATAAACTTTCACATCTTATTGTCGAAGCTACTAATAATGAGAAGTGGAAGCCTATGCGTGCCGGGAAAACTGGCCCGTTAATCTCTCACCTCATGTTCGCGGATGATCTCCTGCTATTTGGTCAGGCAGTGGAGGAAAACATGATAGTGGTTATGGATGTTTTAAATAAGTTTTGTTTGATGTCGGGCCAGCAAGTAAATTATGATAAGTCTTCTATTTACTTTTCCCGAAATGTTACTGCTGATATGCGCGCCATTTTAAGTGCACAAGCGGGCTTGAAGGAGACGCCGAATCTAGGTAAGTATCTCGGTGTGCCAGCTTTAGGGAGAGCACCAAGGGTGCAAGATTTTCAGTATCTAGTCGAATGATGTGGATACGATATGGCCGCAAATTTGGAAGATTGCTAGTATAGAAAGAATTAGTCTTCATTTGGCAATTAGCACATGATCGTTTGATGATGAACGCACGTATTGCTCGATGGCACCTTGGACAACCTTATTGTCATTCCTGCTCACAACTCGAAGAAACAACCATCCATGTTGTTCGTGATTGTCCGATAGCAGCGCAAATGTGGAGACATCTTCTACCAAATCAAGAATGGGGAAGATTTTTTGTAGCTGCGTTCCATGATTGGATTACTCTTAACTTGAACAATCAATTTGGCAGTAGGCATGGTGTTGGGTGGAATGCGATTTGGGCAACTACCTACTACTTACTTTGGCAGTGGCGTTATAAAAGCACGCATGTTACTGACTTGCTCAAAGAAGAGGAGTAACTAGACTAGAGTTACGTACTGACTCTCAAGTCCTAGCAAGGACCTTAGTAGATGGGAAGAGTGGGAGTAATAGCGGCAGTTGAAGTAGCAATAAATGTCACAAGAAAGGGGGGGTTTGAATTGTGACCCTTTTTAAAATTCTTTTTCTAATTAACAACTTAACACACTATTTCTTTTATGGATTAGTGAACAAGTAATCAAAGAAATAATGTTAAGATAATAATGATTGCAAAAACATAAGTGAAGGACCAGAGAACTCTGGAGTTATATAGTTGGTTTTAGTTGAGTTGTATTTTAAGAGATTAAGAGATTAGAGAAAATACAACACCAAGAAGTTATCCTGGTTCACCCAAACTTGGGCTAGTCCAGTCCTCACAACCTTGTGAGATTATCCACTAAAATGCTCAGATCAGAACCTTCTGCTTGGCACCAACTTTTGATCAACCCTTGATCAAAATACAATCTGCTTTTCTTCACTCGAAAAGACTTTTACAAACTGCTCTTCCTAACTGGAAAAGACTTTCTCACAATGCTTTTCTTTTACTAGAAAAGACTTTCTCACAATCACTCAATCTAACTTAAAAGATAGATTTGAGAGGTTACAAAGTGTTTGGTAATTTGTGAGCATCAACTCATAAAAGAGGTGATAGAAATAACAAGCGTATGAACAATGTAAGGATGAGAACTTTTGTGATTAGCTTGCTTTGTGAAGAGTTTGAAACTTTGTTGATTTTTGCTTCAACAATGTATGATTAATTCTTTGTGTAAACTCTTGAGTTTTTCTTCATGTAGCTCCTTGGTATTTATAGACCTTTCATTTGCTGAAGAGGAGCGTATGAGAGAGATTTTGAAAATCAAAATCTGTCAAAGATACGTTGTGATCTTTGTTACCATGTTCTGTGAATAGTGCGTTATCGTCAGTTCACTTGTGCATTACCGTCTGTTGAAAAACTGCTGTAATGTTTTGCATGGTTTTTGAAGCTTTTACGTGGCTTCTAACTTGTCCATATGAGAGGATCAATTTGAAATTTTGATGACAGTGCATCAGACATTTGAGAATGTTTGAGGAGCCTTTGTCTCTCATGAGGGGACCAACCTATGTAGCATGTTTGATGACTCTTGTCCTTTTCACATAAGGCAAGATGTGCTTGAAGCATGTCCACAAAAACTATACCCATGTGTTGCAAATAACTTCTTGTTACAAAGCCTTTTACGTGGAGACATCATTTTCATTGATTCAAATTCCTTTTGTTTTTATGATAATGCCTTAAGAACTAAAGTACAAAAGAAGCTTGGTCCATGGTATCATTCATGTCATGTTTGGCATAAATACATCATTAATGTTTCCTTAAAAACTACCACATTTGATAAGGAAAAGGAATATTTTCATGTGGAGATTTTCATCATTAAAACCAAGAATTTAAGTTGCTTCAATTAATTCTTGTTTGCTACAAATGACTTTCCATTGTTTTACTTGTGTATGTGTTCTTCTGGTGCATTACCGTTGTCAGACGATAACATTATCGTTGAAACATTTCTCACAAAACACATTAGCAAATAACAAGATAATCAATATTATAATTTAATTTATATGTTTGTTATCTTTAAAACATCAAATAAGGATTTTGTTCCCAACAATCTCCCCCTTTTTGATGATGACAAACATTTAAATTAATTTTGATTTTGAGAGTTTTGATAAAAAGATTTTTGATAATCTTAAGCATTTGATTTGTCAACTACTCCCCCTCAATTTAAGCATTCCTTTTTAAATTGAGTTTTGATCTTTTTCTTTTGAGATTGAATTAAAACTGAGTTTAAATTCTAAGTAACTAAGTGACTATCATGTTTTTAACAATTTTTGCAAAAACTTAGCATTTTTTAGCGCAGGAAAAAAAACTTCCAGTTTTGACAGTAAAAAAATTGATTATAGGATTATTATAAACATCACAGATTTGCGTAAACCTAACAGATGATCCAAACATGATTAATAGACATTGCATATAACAAATAAAAGCATTGCATAGTATCACACTGGATTACTAGCAAATCAAAGTACTTAATCAAAACATATTATAAAGAGGTTCATAGCAGTAGCAAAACAAAACCAAAAAACAGATGCAATCAAATAGCAACACATAATTATGGCAAGTTTTTAAAATAAACAAAATACGCCATAAGCAGCATAAAACATGTTTTGCTAGCATCTGAAGCTTGCTCTGCAACTATCTTCCAGCAGCTATTTCTTCTTCCTTTCTCCCCCTTTGTCTCATCAAAAAGACACTCAGGGCTCCTGATTTGGAGTGGAATCACCAGAGGATGATGAAGGAGAAGGCTGGGGCATAACATGAACAGGAGGTGGGTAGGGATTATGTTCTGGACAAGGCAGATTGTACAAATAACATACCACGTTCCTAAACCAAGCTCTCATAATAGAATTCTCCATCGTGATGTATGAGAGATGATTATCAATGAGTTGTTGCCCTTGAAATAATTTCTTAATGTCTCTCTTAATCCTTTCTGTATTTCTCTCAGTCTTAGACCTTGGTACGTTAGGCATAGGCTGAGGCTGTGGTTGAGGATTAGAAGGACCAGCATCATTCATAAATGGCATAGCTTGCATGGGTGGAATAGTAGTAACAGGAGGAGGATTCAGAATGTCATTAAAGAAAGGTTGATCAAATATATTCTGAGATGATGAGTTGAAGAAATTACCTTGAGGATTTTCATTAAACAAGGGTGAGAAATTGAAATTTTGTGGTGATGAGAAGAGTGGAGATATGGTTTGTTCAGATAGCAAGGGTTCCAACACTGTGTTGGGGTCAAGCTGTGTGGTAGCTTGTGTAACACCCAACTGTGGAACCACCTGTGGTGATTCAGTTTGTGGAGAAGAGAATGCAGGAGTATTGATTTGAGAATTGGATGGTGGTACATTCAGATTAATCTCATTTCTTGGTTCAGCCAGTGGGGGTGAAGAGTGAGTGTTAAGATTTTCTTCCTCAAGAATGGGATCAGAGGGAATAAAAGGATAGGTTTGGTGGTTCAGGTTCAGACACAACTTGATCAGCTTGCACAGACTGTGCAATGTTATCCAAATTACTTCTTTTTCTCTTATAGGTTCTGATAGGGACATTAGGAGTAGGGTCAGGTTTGAAATGTTTCAAGTTTTTGAGGTCAAATTTTTTGACTTTGGTCTCAGCAGTTTCACCCTTGAGTGAGACTTCAAAATGTTTGAAAATTTGGGTTAAAACCATGCCATAAGAAACACAGAATTTTTTGTTATTCCAGTTTGCAACTTCCATCATGAATTTGATAATGATAAATGGAAGGTTTAGGCGTTTTCTCTCAAAGAGGTGATGAATGACCATGAGGTCATTGTCACCTAAGGCATCATATTTGCCTTGCCTAGGCATAATGTTTCCTTTGCTGATAATGTTGAAAATTTTTGGTAGAAGTTTGAGGTGAGGTGTGATGAACTGATCTTTTGGAGTGGTAGGTTTAAAAAGAGATTCCCTAACCTCATCAATTGTCACATTGGCTTGGCTATACCAGTTACTACCATAGGCTTGGAGACCATCAGTTGGAAGTTTGAAAAACTTAGCAATAAACTCAACATCTAAGACAATTTCTACTCCTTTGACTATGGACCTAATGGTATTGGTATCATTATCACAGTGAGCTTGATAAAAGAAAGCTTGTACTAACCTAGGGTAGTAAGTTTCTTTAATTTGAAGAAAGTGAGACCAACCTTGATAGTCTGTATAGTACTTGAGATCTAGCTCGTGTTTCTCCAATGCTTGAAGATTAAAGAACCGTCCAGCAGCAATTGGTCTTGTTCTCCATTTCTTTAAGAATCTTTTCTCATCAGCTTTTCCAAACAGAGGGGTTTTGTCTTTCACTAACTCATTAATTGATTTTTGTCTAAAGCGTTTCTTTGGCTGAGCTTCTGCTTCTTGAGGGACATTCTTTCCTTTGTCTTTGTCAGAAAAAGGTTTGGCAGTTTTTGGAGAGGAAGTTTTTTCAGACGAGGAAGAGGAGTTTGGTGAAGACTCAGAAAGAGTTTCTGAAGATTTTGGGGTTGAGCTAGAAGACGATTTTTTAGGATCATTTTCTTCTTCATCAGTAGTCTCACAAGTAATGTAGATGCGTTCAGCATTACTTTGAGATTTGCCAACTCCAGACAAGATCCTTTGAGAACGACGGGTTGGTAACGAGCTTGAAGGTTGTTTCTTCTTGGTTTTAGGTTTGAGATGAGGTGGAGTTTGATTAAGGTTTGGTGGCTGGTGTTGTTGAAAATGTGGAGGAAAGATAGTTTGGAGAGCTGGAAGGTTTAAGGGTTCATCAGAGGGATTGTTCTGGCGGAAGCTTGGGTGAATTGGTGATGGATTATGAAATGGTGGAGCTCTTCTGGCGGTTTGTTTAGTACGAACCATGGTTGAGGGTTTGAGAGGAAGAAGATGAACAGTGATGATCAGAGTGAGAGAGAGAGAGATATACGGTTTTTAGAGAGTGAAGAATGGAAGTGAAAGGTTTTGATGTTGATAACCGTGAGAAAGACAAGGGAAGTGAATGGAGAGGTGTTCTTGGAAAGTGAAAAATGAGAAAGTGTAATGATAGCAAATCATAAAGTGGGTTTAAAAAAGAAAATGAAAAGTTGTTTACCACACTTTTCTTCTTCTCCTACGTGTAAGTATAGAGTGAATAGGGAACATAACCCTTTTAACCACACAATTAAAGTAGACTAGTTATCCTAAAGTGGGTTTTTGAATAATACTTAGTTTTATTTTTAACAGATTAAAACGATCTTCTACCAATGGTTTAGTAAAGATATCAGCTAGTTGATTTTCAGTGTCAACAAATATTAATTCAAAATCCTTTTTGTTTATGTGATCCCTAATAAAATGATGTTTTATCTCAATATGCTTTGATCTTGAGTGTTGAATGGGATTTTTTGACAAATTAATTGCACTAGTATTATCACAAAAAAATAGGTACATTTGTGTACCTTATTGAATAATCTTCAAGCTGATTTTTGATCCATAGGATTTGAGAGCAGCAGCTTGCAGCTGACACATATTCAGCTTCAGTAGTGGATAATGCTATCGTGTTTTGTTTTCTGCATGACCAGCTTATGAGTGCTTTTCCAAGAAATTGACACGCACCACTAGTACTTTTTCTTTCAATTTTGTCACCAGCGTAGTCAGCGTCACAAAAAGCTGTTAAGTCAAAAATAGAATCTTTGCTATACCAAAGACCAATGTTAGTAGTACCGACAAGATATCTGAAAATTCTCTTTACTGCTGTAAGATGAGATTCCCTAGGGGAAACTTGAAAACGTGCACATAGACCTACTGCAAAAACAATATCTGGTCTACTGGCAGTTAAGTATAACAGAGATCCAATCATACCTCTGTACTCTTTTTCAGAGACAATTTTACCCTTTTCATCTTTGTCTAAAAATGACGATGGATGCATGGGAGTTGCCATTAGTTTGGCTTCATTCATTTTATATTTTTTGAGAAGATCTTTAATATATTTTTCTTGACAAATAAAAATACCATGTGTTTCTTGTTTGATTTGTAAACCAAGAAAATATCTTAATTCTCCCATCATACTCATTTCAAATTCACTTTGCATGAGATGGGAAAAGTCTTCACACATTTTTTCATTTGTTGATCCAAAAATGATATCATCAACATATACTTGCACAATAAGTAAATCATTTTGGTCAAGCTTTCTAAAAAGAGTTGTATCAATTTTTCCTCTAGAAAAATTGTTCTTAATCAAGAATGCACTTAATCTATCATACCAAGCTCGAGGAGCTTGTTTTAGACCATATAAAGCTTTTGAAAGTTTAAACACATGATCTTGTTTTTGTTTATTTTCAAAACCAGGAGGTTGATGAACATAAACTTCTTCATTAAGAAAACCATTTAAAAAAGCACTTTTAACATCCATTTGAAATAGTTTGATATTTTTATGAGATGCATATGCTAAAAGAATTCTTATTGCTTCTAACCTTGCAACTGGAGCAAAAGTTTCATCATAATCAATACCTTCTTGTTGATTGTAGCCTTGAGCAACAAGTCTAGCTTTGTTTCTAATAACTTTACCTTCTTCATTTAGTTTGTTCCTGAACACCCATCTTGTTCCTATTATTGAGTGATTTGCAGGAGATGGAACAAGTGACCATACTTGATTTTTTTCAAATTGAAGAAGTTCTTCTTCCATTGCTTCTACCCATGATTTGTCACTAATAGCTTCTCCAATGGATTTTGGCTCTATCTGAGAGATCAATGCCAAGTTGCTTTCGTTTTCTTTAAATGAGAACCTTGTTCTTACTCCATCCGTTGGTTTTCCAATGATTTGATCTGGAGGATGACTCCCAACAATTCTTAAGGTTTTTGGAGGAAGTAATGGATCTTCTTCTTCCTTTTGAGTTGGAGTTTCTTGAGTAGTTTGAATTTCTTGTTCTTCTTCGTTGGAAGGTATTATGAGATCATCAAATTCATCAAAGACAATGTGCATGCTTATCTCCATAGTTTGAGTTCTTAAATTATAAATTCTATAACCTTTAGAGTTAGTAGAATATCCTAGAAAAATAGCTTTGTCTGATTTTGAATCAAACTTACCAAGATTTTCTTTAGTGTTTAAAATATAACAAAAACAACCAAAAATATGAAAATATGAAATGTTTGGTTTTCTATTTTTCCAAAGTTCATAAGGTGTTTTGTTTAAAATCTTTCTAATTGAAACACGATTCAAAATATAGCAGGATGTATTTATGGCTTCAGCCCAAAAATATTTTTCAACATTTGATTCATGTAACAAAGTTCTTGCCATTTCTTGTAAGGTTCTATTTTTTCTTTCAACTACTCCATTTTGTTGAGGAGTTCTTGCACAAGAGAAGTTGTGAGAAATTCCATTTTCATCAAAGAATGATTTAAAAGAAGAATTCTCAAATTCTCCCCCATGATCACTTCTGACAGAAATGATATTTGAGCCTTGTTCATTTTGAACTAGTTTACAAAAGTTTTTGAAGGCATCACAAGATTCATCTTTATTTTTCAAAAATAATACCCATGTGAATCTAGAGTAGTCATCAACTATAACAAAACCATATTGTTTTCCACCAAGACTAGTAGTGTTGACAGGACCAAATAAATCAATGTGAAGAAGTTCCAAAGGTTTTTTAGTTGAAATAAAATCTTTTAGATGAAAACTACTTTTGACTTGTTTTCCTCTTACACAAGCTTCACATACTTTATCTTTGTCAAACTTTATTTTTGGAAGACCTCTTACTAAATCAAGTTGAGATATTTTTGAAATTGTTTTCATGCTTACATGACCAGCTCTTTTGTGCCAAATCCACTTATCTTTTTCAATAGACATAAAACATGATTCAGCTGGAATGTCATCTAAGTATAAAACATATAAGTTTTTCTTTCTTGATCCAGAAAAGAAAACTTTTCCTGAGGAGGTTTGTTTAACTTCACAAATGTTTGGTTTAAAAGAGACTTCAAAACCACTATCACAAAGTTGACTAATACTAAGCAAATTATGTTTAAGACCTTCAACATATTGAACATTTTCTATTTTTGCAGAATTATTTTTACCTATAATACCTTTTCCTTTTATTTGTGCAGTATTATTATTTCCAAACGTAACTGATCCTCCTTCCTTTTGTACGAAGGAGAGGAAGCATCTTCTATCTCCTGTCATGTGTTTTGAACAGCCACTGTCCAAAAACCATGGCTTTTTCTTTACCCCTTGATAATGTTCCTGCAATTTGATTCTTTGATGCTTTAGGTACCCATATCATCTTGGGTCCTTGATGGTTAGTTCTCACAAACTGACATTCATTTTCTTTATGATTATTTTCATACCAACCTTGTTTAAATATTTTTTCTGTATGACGATAACGTTTTGGTTCTTTGTAAAATTTAAGTTCTAATTTTGTCTTTTGAAAACAAATGGATTCTAGGTGACCAAACTTTTTGCAGAAAGAACATTTAACCTTAATTTCCTTTTTGTCAGGAATAAAATGGTTTTTGTATAATTTCTTAGTTTCAAAACCTAAACCTGATTTATTGAAGAAATTTGATTGTGATCCCATAATGTTTTGAAGAGTTTCTGTGGATTTTATGAACACTGTCAGATCAGTTCTAAGTTTTTTCATTTCAGTTTTTAGTAAAGAATTTTCCTTTTCTTGATCAGAAGTATCTAGAGGCAGATTTTGTTTTTGATTAAGTTCTTGAATCGTTTTCTTGAGTTCATTATTTGAACACAGAAGTCTTTCTTTTTCCTCTTTGATTTCTGAATTTTCTTTTTGAAGCAAAAGACATTGTTTAGATAAAAACTCAGAATCAAGCAGTAAACTATCAAAGTTAGTTTCTAATTCATTAAATAAATGAGTTTTATCAAAAAGGAATACCTCTTCATTGTCTGAGTTTGCCATTAGACAGATGTTGGCTTCTTCTTCTTCATTTGTTTCAGATTCATCATCATCTTCCCAGGTAGCCATCATTGATTTTTTCTTAAAAGGAAATTTCCTAGGAGTTTTGCTCAAAGGACATTCTGATTTATAATGGCCAAGTTTGTTGCATCCAAAACAAGTAACTTGACTTTTGTCAAAGTCATTTTTTGAGTTATCTTTTCCTATTGAGAAATTCTTTCTAATTTGATCTCTTCTTCTCAACATTCTCTGAATTTTACTAGAAATAAAAGCTAACTCACTTTCAGCTTCCTCATGTGTTGAATCTGTGTTTTCAGTTTCAACTTCTAAAGAACATGTATTATTTATTTCTTTTTGAGAGGCTTTTAAAGCAATAGTTTTATCTTTCTTTAAAGGTTTATCCCCTTGAAGAACAACCTCATGAGCTCTTAGAGATCCAATAAGATCTTCTATGGGAAGAATTTTTAAATCTTTGGTTTGAGTAATGGCAGTAACCATGGGTCTCCAAGAAATTGGAAGACATCTTAAGATTTTTCTAATTCTATCATGTGTTGTGAGAGATTTCCCAAGTGATCTTAATTCATTTATTATAGAAGTAAATCTTGAGAACATTTCATCAATGCTTTCATTTTCATCCATTTCAAAGGTTTCAAATTTATTTACTCCTATGTCTATTCTAGTTTCTTTTACATGATTAGTTCCTTCATGATGAATTCTTAAAGTGTCCCAAACTTGTTTGGCCGTGACACATTCATCTACTCTTTCACTTTCTTCCATGCTTAAGGCACAAGATAAAAATAAGTGAGCTTTAGAGTTTAGGAGTACCTTTGTTTGTTCAACTGTAGTCCAAGCTTCTTCTGGTTTTTCAGAGATGACTCCTTCTGGTGAAGTTGATGTAGGAACATAATCTCCTTCTGTAACTATGCGCCACATACCTACTTCCTGGGATTTAAGAAACAATTGCATTTTGTTTTTCCAGAAGTAATAGTTCTTCCCTGTGAACAATGGTGGCCTTGAAGCAGAACCTCCTTCTGCAATGTATCTTTCTTTTGACATTTTTCTTCCTGAATCTTTTTCCTCTAGCACTGGTTAGGTGCTCAAACCTTTAGAGGCAGTGCTCTGATGCCAATTGAAGTAGCAATAAATGTCACAAGAAAGGGGGGGTTTGAATTGTGACCCTTTTTAAAATTCTTTTTCTAATTAACAACTTAACACACTATTTCTTTTATGGATTAGTGAACAAGTAATCAAAGAAATAATGTTAAGATAATAATGATTGCAAAAACATAAGTGAAGGACCAGAGAACTCTGGAGTTATATAGTTGGTTTTAGTTGAGTTGTATTTTAAGAGATTAAGAGATTAGAGAAAATACAACACCAAGAAGTTATCCTGGTTCACCCAAACTTGGGCTAGTCCAGTCCTCACAACCTTGTGAGATTATCCACTAAAATGCTCAGATCAGAACCTTCTGCTTGGCACCAACTTTTGATCAACCCTTGATCAAAATACAATCTGCTTTTCTTCACTCGAAAAGACTTTTACAAACTGCTCTTCCTAACTGGAAAAGACTTTCTCACAATGCTTTTCTTTTACTAGAAAAGACTTTCTCACAATCACTCAATCTAACTTAAAAGATAGATTTGAGAGGTTACAAAGTGTTTGGTAATTTGTGAGCATCAACTCATAAAAGAGGTGATAGAAATAACAAGCGTATGAACAATGTAAGGATGAGAACTTTTGTGATTAGCTTGCTTTGTGAAGAGTTTGAAACTTTGTTGATTTTTGCTTCAACAATGTATGATTAATTCTTTGTGTAAACTCTTGAGTTTTTCTTCATGTAGCTCCTTGGTATTTATAGACCTTTCATTTGCTGAAGAGGAGCGTATGAGAGAGATTTTGAAAATCAAAATCTGTCAAAGATACGTTGTGATCTTTGTTACCATGTTCTGTGAATAGTGCGTTATCGTCAGTTCACTTGTGCATTACCGTCTGTTGAAAAACTGCTGTAATGTTTTGCATGGTTTTTGAAGCTTTTACGTGGCTTCTAACTTGTCCATATGAGAGGATCAATTTGAAATTTTGATGACAGTGCATCAGACATTTGAGAATGTTTGAGGAGCCTTTGTCTCTCATGAGGGGACCAACCTATGTAGCATGTTTGATGACTCTTGTCCTTTTCACATAAGGCAAGATGTGCTTGAAGCATGTCCACAAAAACTATACCCATGTGTTGCAAATAACTTCTTGTTACAAAGCCTTTTACGTGGAGACATCATTTTCATTGATTCAAATTCCTTTTGTTTTTATGATAATGCCTTAAGAACTAAAGTACAAAAGAAGCTTGGTCCATGGTATCATTCATGTCATGTTTGGCATAAATACATCATTAATGTTTCCTTAAAAACTACCACATTTGATAAGGAAAAGGAATATTTTCATGTGGAGATTTTCATCATTAAAACCAAGAATTTAAGTTGCTTCAATTAATTCTTGTTTGCTACAAATGACTTTCCATTGTTTTACTTGTGTATGTGTTCTTCTGGTGCATTACCGTTGTCAGACGATAACATTATCGTTGAAACATTTCTCACAAAACACATTAGCAAATAACAAGATAATCAATATTATAATTTAATTTATATGTTTGTTATCTTTAAAACATCAAATAAGGATTTTGTTCCCAACAGCAGTACCCTCATGAAAAAAATCAGAGCCCTCTTGGAAGGTTGTTGGGAAATTAAAATTATTAACGTGTTTCGGGAAGCGAACAGATGTGCTGATATGCTTGCGACCATGGGTTGTGAAGGGCATGGGATAATTTATTTTGAAAACCCACCTACTAGGGTGAGTCAAATTGTTGAGGACGATTTACGGGGTGTTTCTTTCCCCGTCTGATTTTCGTGTAGTTTCCTTTCTTTTGGCCTTGGCCCCGTTGAATACCAAAAAAAAAAAATATTAATTTAATATTATTTCTTATTATTTCGTATGAATTGAGAATGTCCTTTTATGTCATTTTACATTTAACATTAATTAAACCTCTAATTTTACCAAACACTTCAATTAGCTTATTAGCTATAAACTATAACCTATCAGCTATAAGTTATAAGCTAACTTATCAGCTAACCGCTATTTTTACTAAACAGAACAGTTAATTATTATTATTAAGTAAATTTTGCACAATTTTGGGAAACATAACATATGTCTCATTTCTATCACCTTTTCATAATTCAATCTCATCCCATTCACGTGAACCAAGTTGGTTCTTAACACATTACATAACAAAATAACAGTTTTGGTTCTAATGAACGGTACTTCACCGTCAACAAAACTAGTTGAGCTACAAGAAGTTAGTTACTACCGCAATAGTGTAAGTGAGAGCATGCATGACACCAACCTTATTTAACATTTACTACTTTATAGTTGACTATAGTACACTGTCAATGTCGGTTGAGAAATTACACATTGGATATTACAAAACTACACTTTTATTATTAACTCACTTTACTCACTACTATCAAAAATAAAAAAGTTCTTGCAATGCATTATGGGCTTCCCTTAACATGAAAAATCTCATCAGGCTTTTCCTAATGCAAAAGTGTTTAATATTTTTATAACAAATACGAATTTTATAAAATTCACCGTTTGATTGAAAATTTATATCGTATAGATTATTATGAATTTTTTTAAAATCATTTGATATTTTATTGAGAGACATAAATATTAACGGTTTATGGATTTTTTATGAATACAATTAATCTTGACGAGTCTCAATAACACATTAAATAATTTTCAAAAAATTTTAAAAATTCATGGATGACCTATCCGATATAACTTTCAATTCAACGGTGAATTTTGTAAAATTCGTATTTATTATAATAACATTCATAACTTGTGCACAATGAAAGACTTAGCGAAGTCTTTCACTATAGAATTGGCCTCATTATTCATATATCTCATAGTGATATAGTATCTTGGATGCTTTTTATTTACTACTTTTCTTTTTCATTTTTTATTAATTTTTTCTTTTCTAGACAAAGGGTTTGAAAAAGGCTGCTTTATTAACAATTATGATCATATAAAAATAATAGCCAGACAACCTGAAATGTTACTCATTCACTTTATCTTTAAATTTATGCAATTTGTGTGAAAGTAAGTAAAATTGTTGAATCACATTTAATTGCTAGAGATCATATATGAATCAATGTAGTTAAATGCATGGGATGGGACCACTTTTTTTGTTCACTAACATCTTATCTTCTTATCTCCTTTCTTTTTTATGTCATACAATAATTAGAACAATTTTATCTCAATCTTTGTTTTAAATATGCTACATATAAAACAGAACATGATGTCTCTTAGGTTTTCCCCTGTTTCCAAACAGAGCATAATCTGTCTTCCACCTTCCAAATGTGTCCACAACATATTACAAGCTAAGATTTTTAGTTTAATTATCTACATAATACTATTAGAGAGACAAGAATCTTGTGAAAGCATGACAAACTCCAAGATTTGTACTATTAGTAGCAATAGAGTTTTGCATCTTATATAACAATAAAATTCCTACCAACAGAGAAGAGAGAAACAAAAATGATCATAAAAAAAGAGAACAAAAAGCGCACACACAATTCACTGAGACTCAAGATTTGTTACTATATTATTGATACGAGTTCTAGCATTCACCATTGTTTAGCGGTGAATCACTAACTAATTTTCGTGGTAATTGTAGAATATATAAGAATAACCTAATTTTCTTTAATCACAATGTCAATTATCAAATCTCTGACCACTTTAATTTAAGTGGTTCAAATCTTTTTTCATTTAAATCATATATATAAAAAAAAATTATCATCATATATAATATTGTCTAATCCAAATATCAAAATATTTTATGGATGGGTTGATTAAAAATATAAAACCATGCATCAAACTTGAAGTAGACTTAATTATATGCAAAAACATAATGTCATGCGCTTTAATTTCGTGTGTGTTTAATTTAAGTATATGGATGATGTCTACTCTACTTCTTCATAATTAGGAAGTATTTATCCATCAATTAATGAACAAGTCACATAAGTGGATTTGCATGTGGTATCCACAACTAACTTGTAACAAACTTTTAAATTTGTATGTAAATTTACATACGACTTATTTTCATTGGTCAATAGATAAATATCCTCAAATTGTGAAGGATTGAATTAAAAAAAAACCTTAATTACATGCATGATATACGGATATGGATTCTGTGCAGTCGTTTTTTTGCTGCAGTCATAAAGTCACTCATTTATAACCATCTGATCAAGATCAGACGGCCACAATTTATACTGACTGCATTTAATTAAATCATTTGATCATAATCGGACGATTGCAAATCGACTGCATCAAAAAATCGACCGCACCGGATCCAGTTGCATGATATATATTTAGCTTGGATAGCAAGTACAAAGAAGATTCGGGCAATTGAAGAAAAAGAAACACGGTGATTCAGATTGTACTTGGACTGACGAATTATTTATGTTCAAAAAAATAATTGAGTTGCATTACTCTTGGTCTCTTGCACACGTTTGTGTAACGATAAAGCTACTAAAAATGCAAAAGTTTATTACCATTATTTTGTAATTTTCTAACTCTGAATAACACTGGCAAAACAGTTAGTCGTACCAGCAGCAGCAATGACAGTCTTAACATATTTACTCTTTTACAGGATAAGTGCATAATAAAATTTAGTTTTATATATAAGTAAATATTTTTAAAAAAATTACTGAATAATAACTAATAGTATTATTGGTTATTATTTTGAACTGAAATTGATGGTGAATAAGTGAAAAGAATATTGGTGGATTTGACTTTTGACCATTCCAAAACTGTTGTAATTTGTCCTTGAGTTTTTTATTTTTATTTTTGAAGACAAATATATTATTGGTCAAATTTTTGCACAAGAAGAAAAGTACTTCGTAAAAAAGAAACTACATAATAGAAGTGTCGTATATAGGTGGAACACTGAACATTAACACCAAAACAAACACTTTTAGGCCACCAATAAGACATCAACCCGACCCAAAAAATTGCCACTATACACTAACTTCCGATCTCGAAGCAAAAACGATCGTCCCATCAGGATCCAATAAACAATTTTGTGAGGACAAGGCTGATACGATTCAAGAAAATATAGTCGCCACCGGCATATAGAGGTCAATCAGAGACAAAAAATTCTGCAAATCTCAACAAATTTAAAAATAACTTGTCGTGAGTTGTGCACTCACGCACATGCATTATAAGTGTATGTAAAACTTAGTTCAGTGTTTTGGATAAGAATTTGTTGCTGTAACAAAAACACGTAGTTTCACGCTGTTTTACATCTCAGCCGTTGATTATCATATCAGACGGATCAGATTAATTCATTTATAAAATAACTAGAAATGATCACAGCCGCACGATTTTGATCGAATTGCTCACAGCTGTTCCTGCCGTAACAACGGGGAATCCATTTCCCACTTTTTTTGTCCTTTTAAGAGGGAGCTTCATTGTGGTTAGACATGACATCTTCATCCAAAATTTTAAAACATTAAATTTATAAAGTCTCTCACATATATGCTGTTTAGTATCAATTTTTTCATTTAATATGCAACTTTAAATTACACTTAACATATTAGTTGTAAAAGTAGTAGCTACAGTTAAATTTGTAGCAGTATATATGATGAACAAGAAGCATGCAACATGCGGGCTCCGGTCAGCATGCAAGACTGCAATATGTAAGGAAAGGAGGGTCCGCAATATTAACATATCATCACCACCGCTACTTCCCAATCTATCTCGATAAACGTTCTCTGATGATAGAGCAGATAGCAGTGGCTAGTTGGCTTGCAGTAGTTATTAGTCAGGATCCAACTCATTCAATATTAACTTTCTTGTCGTAGTAATCATTGTCTTGCAAGATGTTGTTTGGTTAGAAATGTGTAAACTAAAATCATTTTTTTTTTTGTAAGAATTTTTTTGTCTAGTATCAATTTTGTATGATTGGTTATGTTGTAGTTAAATTTGTTTGGTTAGAAATGTGTAAACTAAAATCATTGTCTTTCTTTTATTGAATGGTAATTGAATGATCAACTTTTTTTCCCACATGATATTATCTTATAAGCGTTTTTCTTAGTAATGGTTAAAAAATAGGGTGGGAGACCAAAACTCAAAAAAAAATTAAAATAAGGGGCCAAAAATATTTGATTTTAAAATAAAGGACCAAAATTGTTAATTTTGTAAAATAGTTAGAGGATAAAAAATGCAATTAAATCTAATTTCTACTGCATCAATAATAATAAATCTAAGGTTTCTAGCCATTAGACTACTTGACAAAAAAAAAAAAAAAATGTAAGAGTTTATCTCAAAACATAAAGAAAAAAAGATCCATGTCTTATTTAGTCTACAATGCAACACTATCTTATCTAGTGAAACCAACATTTTTTTTTTACTTAATGAATACTATAACTCATATCATATACATAATAATATGACTTGAATTCATATTCTTTTTAAAGGGTCAATTAGCTTTAACATATTTAGTTATTTAATTAACAATGTCAAAATTATTAAAATTATAGCAACCAATATGGTCTATCTCCACATTTCTCGAAATATGCTCCCCGAACCAGTCACTCCTACCCCTCTGCCATGATCTATAATACGTGTTATCTCCCTCCACTAAGAGGACCATCTTCGTCCCCCATCTCTCAACCTGTCTCTTTCCACCCTGTACCGAGTTGCCAGTACTCGAAACCACAATCATTCTCTATCCACTGGCATCCTTTCCCTCAAAAGTCATTGTTTTCTCCTAGCAATTACTTCAAGATAGGGTGCCGACCAGACAAAACCTTCTTAGGCGCCGCTTTATTAGGGATGTTATTGACTTCATGTGTGCTTTATGTGGGGACTTCGTGGAGTCAGCGGACCACCTTTTCACTACTTGTAACCGCATCTCCCTTTTTTGGTATAAGCTTGCCCGGTGGTTAGGGTTTCAGTTAGTTTCCCCCAATAGTATAAGTACTTTGTTCGAGTGGTTCCTAAATCAAGGAGCGGGTAGGAAGTCTAGGTTAGGGTGGATTTTAATCTGGCATGCGGGTGTGTGAACTATCTGGAGCTCTCAGAACGATTTAATTTTTGCAAGGGGAACTATATCTGTCGATTCTTTGGTGGATAAGGTGAAACTCTCATCCTGGAAGTGATTTTTGGCAAAAAAAAAACCTGGTACTCCTTGTTCCTTCTATGAGTGGGAGGTGCAACCTATTTTGTGCTGGAGCCGGTAGAGATTGTTGTGGTGTTTGTTGAGTTCTGGTGTTGCTGCTTGGGAGGGTGGTCTGCTCCATTTTCTTCTTCCTTGTCCATTATTTTTTCTTTCAAGCTACTTGGTTTTTCAGGATTTTGGTGAATTGGTGTTTGCTAGTGTGCCACCTGTGTAGTTTTTGTTTTGTGTTTTTCTCATCTTTTGTTTTTCTTTTTGCGAGTACTTCCAGTACTCCTCCTCGTTTGTGCTCTCCCGTTATACTTTGTATCTTCTTCTTTATTTTATAATATATATATTTGCCATTAAAACAAAAAAAACATAACATCCCCAAATATATAATGTAACACTTGATTTAACAATTGAATGGATTGATTCATTTGTTATTTAAATTCTCACTTTAAACTATTTTTATTAGGTTCAACTTCAATATTATGTTTTTATAATCAAATATATGCATATATAGTTAGGTCAATTTGACACTATATCTTATCTCATCTCATCCTTTTGTTACACTTTCCGTTGGTGACGGAGGTAAGGTAACCTAGAAGCTTGTACTATTTATTTTTTTAACTCTGACAAATGTCATGTGAGTGTGGGGTATACTCTAGCCTTTTTATAAAACAAAGTAGTAAAATTTCATTACAAAGCAAAGAGTTTTCAGTCAAAAGAAAAGAACACATTAACATGTAAATTTTGAAACCTGGTTCATGCACCAGCATTCAACCAATCTTTCTAACCCATCCATTATGTGGTCCCTTTTTCATTTTCAACCATTGATCTTAAATGCTTCAACCTTTGACCTTTCTTCTTGCTATATAAATCAATGGTGGATTGGTAATCCTTCTTAGACGTAACCCCACACATCATGGGCGGTTTTGATCCATCGGTGACAATAATTGTTAAATAAAATTTGTAAAAATATTGAATCATTTATGATAAACCAAAAAAATATCATTTATGAGTTTCTTAGATTTTCTTTATGTTTCTAATATACTTAAAATATGTCTCACAAGTATCAACACGGTGTAGCATAAATGAAAAATATTTGGTTGCTATAATATTTATTATTTGATTAGAACTTCTATCTATGATGTGCCAATGCGTATATATTACATGTTCTAACATATCATTATATCCTCTTAACTATTATATCTTGTATAACATTAGTTTTCACGGTTGTAGGTGGAGAATAAACTAATTTGCATTCATAAGAGATACAATCATGTGTAAGCTATAATTTTACATTAACATCTAACAAAAATTTACTATAATTGTTGGTCTACTTAACAATTTTTTTACTATATAATTGTGATTATGGATCCATAGTCTTATATATAGTTTGGGATTGTAAAAGAGTGTCTAAAGTTCATTTTATCTATGAATTTTCTCTTACTATTTTTCTAAATCACTTCATTTTTATATCTATATCATGACATTAATGATATCTACCGGTAAAATAATTGATGCTCATAAAACCATTGAATTAAAAACAGATTAATCGGTTATAATATCGTCCTCAAATTGATATATATTTCTCGAAAAGTGTAATTCAGTAGTATAGATTTAAACGAAGGATGACTTACAACTAATAATTAGGACAAATTTTGCTTATGGACAAAAGTTTCATGCACTCACGAACGAGACACATTCTTAGTTGTTGAATTAGTATCAAACAATTAAAATTTCAAGATCAATACTTTTAAAAAAAAATTTAAAAACCACATTGAAAAGTAGAACGTTAGATCTCGATCAAACGAACACAAATATATTGAATAAGTAAATACATTAAATATCAACTATATTAAATATGGTAAATCTTATTTCCAATTGTACCCTCGCTAACAAACAAAAATCAGTAACACTTTGTCTATAAGATTTAAAACTTATAATATTATGGATGACAAGTTGCTATAAAAAGGCCTTCCACTTACACTGACCCTGCAGGCAAGCTATAGATATTGTTGTTGGTCGGTTATCATAATACATAATCTATCTTTCTATCCTCTGCACTCACTCACCTCATTCATTCATTCTACACTATAATATTTTTATTTATATATTCTTTCACTCCCTTATCTTTCTGATCAAACAAACCCTACTTTCACATACACCCCTCCCCTCCCATACTCTGCACCTCCCTTTTCTCACCATCTTCCTAGCTCATCATTCATGGATGTGGACATAGTCAAAACTTCTAGTGATGGTAGCATGGACATGATATCAATGATGATGCAAATGGAAAAGTTTCCTGATCAATTCTCTGAACCTTTTTATCCCACTACTTACCAAGATATAATCACCAACAACAATAACACTGTTCCATTATTTAACCTATCATCTCCACAACCTTTGAATAATATTGATCCAAATCTACACTCCAATGTAAACTTCCAACAACACTTGAATATCTCACCATCACATCTTCAAACTAACTCTTCATCATTTCCTTACTCTAACTCATTGAATTCTTCTGATAAGAAGAATTCGATGGCAGCGATGAGGGAAATGATATTTAGGATAGCGGTGATGCAACCGATACATATTGATCCAGAATCGATTAGGCCACCGAAGAGAAGGAACGTGAAGATATCTAAGGATCCTCAAAGCGTAGCGGCGCGACATAGAAGGGAAAGGATAAGTGAAAGGATAAGGATATTACAAAGATTAGTACCTGGTGGAACAAAAATGGACACTGCTTCTATGTTAGATGAAGCTATACATTATGTGAAGTTTTTGAAGAAACAAGTTCAAACATTGGAACAAGTAGGTGCTAATAATAATAATAGATCATCATCATCATCACAAATGTCACACATTGGTGGTGGTGTTATGAACAACTTTAATGTGAATTATTCTGGTTTGATGATGAAGGGTTGTCAACCTTTTCAAATGGTGGGGTCCACTTCTAAACAATTGCTTAGCTAGGTTCATGAGAAAATATTTGAAATTAAAAATGTATTAAGATTTAAGACATGGGATTTGCTTAATTGTTAATTATTTATGTTTATGATGTAGTGTTAATTGGTGCATGGTTTGTTTTTTCCATGTTTGTGATTGTAATTTCTGATTGATTAAAAGGGAGCAGAAAAAAATGAAGTCTAATTGTAATAAGCTATATATGTTCCTCATTTTTATTTCATTGTTTATTTTTAAATTTTAGCTTCATTATGATGGCTACATTGCATTGCACGCATCCTAACGTTAATTTAATCAATGAAAGAATGTTAGTAGTAGTTGTACCAAATATAATACAATTGAAAAAAGATCAAGAGAAAAATAGTTGGGGTTTTAGACTTTTAGTGCCTGAAATAAACAAATATATATGTATTTTCTCTTATACAGCTATATATTAATCACAATGTGAGTTCAAATAGTTGGGATTTTAGACTTGTATTTTCTCTAATCTAACAAGTTTCGGATGAACCGTAGATAGTCAACACAATCTTCAAAATTATTCTTATAAGTTATAGCAAGGGAAAGGGGGACCATATATGTATACGTGATCGATCAACCTTTAGATTGTTTTCATATTGTCTTTTATAATTATGAGGGTCACTCATTTAGCAATTCTGTTGGAAAATTAAAAATGAATTCATAATAAAAAAATACAAAAAATTCCGATAAAAATTATTCTCTATATAAAATTTAAATTATAATAATAATAACAATAAAAACAATCATCTTAATAACTGATCTTACCTGATCAGGCGACCAACTGCTGGTGGTGCACGGTGGTTGACGGTTGTTCAGTCCAAATGAACCCGGAGGGGGGTTGTGTACCTGCAGACACTCCGACGCTCAAGTCAGTTGAGGAAGGAGTAGGTTTTCAATATAGAATAATATGTACCTTTGGCAAGTGTGAGGTGCTCTATATATATAGCATCAGCGCTTGGCCAAGGCCGTTGATGAGCAGTTAATGTCCATCAATGGCTGTCGAAAAACGGCTGAGGAGCCGTGATGAGCATTAAATGCTCATCATTCCGATGTCGAGCGTTACGGGACGCAAGGGAGACGTACGATGTTCAACGGTCAAGTGGACTTGGACTTAGTGCTTTGGGCCTTGCTCGACGGCCCAAAAGTGGATATCTCCAACGCGTTGGACATTTAGGCCTAGTCCAGAATAGGAGCCCCCCAAGTCGTCATGTTCGGGTGCGAGGATGATGACTTTAGTTGGTCGTAATCCTGGTACTTAAGTTAATGTTGAGATTTTGAACTTTATCGTTGAGCACAAGGTGGTGTCGAGGAGAACTAAGGAATTGTTGTTTGAACTTTATGGTCGGAATATTAAGATTTTGTTCGACGTGGGATCCTCGGATTTGTTTTGAAAGTCAAGAAATGACGAGGATCTCGCATGTGTGGTTGTTGTGCATTTATTGTGATCCGCAAATTCCGTCGAGGATATGACGAGATTTTCGATACGATTTTCTCTAGGGTTCGACGAGATTTACGAACAGATGATGCGACTCGGATGGACAAGCCGTTTCATTTCCTTCTGCCACGTGTAAAGGCTATTCAAATAGCACTCAAGAGTCTCTTCGTAGGTTTGAACTTCGAGGTTGATTGTCAACCGTTGGATTTTCGCGCCTTTTCGTTTTCCTGATGATTACGTTTGGGCCGTAGGATCCATACGAATCGTGGCCTTTGGATCAAAGCAACGGTCCAGGTCCTGGTGGCGCCCTTTCATGTCGTGCAGGCGCGTTTGTTTGTGATTTCCTATATATAGGAAAGTGGAGGGATTTTCAAAACACTTTTACTGTTTTTCTTAAACTCCCTCACTTTCAACTCTCTCAACTTCTAACTCTTTCAACTTCTCTCAAATTTCTCAACTTCTCCCAGGTTCACAGTTCTCTTGATCTTTCCAACCTTACTAAACAAGTACAAGTAAGTATTTTTCTACTCTTTCTTGTTTGTTTAAAGCTTTGATGTCTTGATTTCGCGAGTTTACTGTATTTTTCAAGTTTTCTCTGTTTTTATAATAGTTTTGTTTACCGGTGGTTTGAGGGATTAAAGTGGTGATTAGCGCTCTTCCCTCCCACAAAACAAATGTTTTTGCTATAAAAACGTTGCTTTAGTAGAAATAGCGCCTTCATTTGAGAGTTCACTGGCGATTTTCGCTTTTGTGAACTCACTTTGGCTTTCTGGATTCTACAAATTATGTCGGGCATTCATATGAATGTGCGAGCATTCATATGAATATGCCGAGCATTTATCGTCTTGAGACGATAGAAATAATTGTCGACCATGTGCGTTCGCATGGATTTAGAAGTCCTCGCCCTTTCACTTGATTTGGCGGTGGAAGGGTGGATTTGATGTTGTTAATGTCGAATTCATCTTTCTCCTCTGCTTTTTCAGGTGTAATGGTCGAAGAACAGGCTCCTGCTTCGACTTCGAATGTGGATGGGGATGATTACGCGTGGGTGGCTGATGAGCCGAGGACCACGGTCTCAAAATTCTCCCTGAATGGCGGGGACGGGATGTTTAGGACAGTTCAACGCCCCCTGTGGATGACTGGAAAACTTGTATACCGAATACAAGTCGTCGAATTTGCAGTAAATTTCAGTGGGGATCTTTCCCTATGTATCAAATTGCGTTCGAGCATATGGGTTACAGACTTTCTTTCAGCAACTTCGAAGTCGCGGTTTTCAGATATCTGCACCTCACTCCCTCCCAATTACATCCGAATTCTTTGGCCTTCATAAGGGCCTTTGAGATGACGGCGGCATATTTAGGGTTCTTGCCGACCATCCCGCTGTTTTTCCATACTTTCCACTTACAAAGGTCGAAGCCCAAGGGAGATGCTTCCAATAAATTCGGTTGGGTTTCGTTAAAGCAGAGCATCAAGCTCTTCGAGATGTTTCTAGAGTTTGTTCGAGGCTTTAAGGACAGTTACTTCTTCATTAAACCCCTGAATTCTGTCTCCTGGCAAAGTATCATTTACCGGGGACCAGCTAAAGATGCCACTGGAGCTCCGTTGGTAGGTCCAGATGGTCGACCGGTCTTGGAGGATTACAGCCGTTTTCCTCTGTCGTGGAGGAAAAGCCATTATTTGAAGTCGGCCAGTGATTTCATCTATTCTGCGGAGGAGTTGACAGTTGAGGAGCTGTCCAACTATGAGCAGATGAAAGTCTTCGTGAGCGGTTTTCCTCGTAAATATTATGAAGACGGGGAAGGGAATCCCATTCTTGACGAAATGGGTGTCCCTGTAACAAAGAAAGCTTTCATTGATACGAGGAAGCTGCTCGCCTGTAAGAGCGCGGCGGAGATGGAAGCGTGTTTTCGTATGCTCGTTATCCTTTTTAATTTCCTCGTTTATACCTTGATTCAGTTCTCGTAAAGGTTACTGATGTTTTCTTTGTTTATTTTACAGAAGAGATGTCGACCATTGCAGCAAAATTTCGCAAGTCTAAAGCTGCTAAGGAAAAGAGGCAGGCTGCCGTGCTTGACTCCTCCTCAAATGCTGCTCCTTCCCCTGGAGGGGATAACACAGACAATGCTCGAGGAAATTCTGTGATCGTTGATTTGGAGGATGTTGTGGTCAATGCGGAGAATCAGTCTCATCCTGCCAAGGTTGCCAGAGTCGAGCAAGTTAATGCAACCGCGACTGGTCGAGTTCTCCCTGCTTCGCCAAAGTTTGTGCTTCCTCCGGCCATTGGTAGTCCGCAGTTGGTTAGGAAGTCTCCCGCCGCCCTCTCCGATGCTGAGCAAGCAATAATGAGCGACATGGGTCCTGAGGCCCTGAAGAACGAACTTGCGGATGCAATGGTCGCTGCATTCAAGCTGATGGAGATCTCCAGCTTCCTCAACGGTCGAGAGTGCAAGTATTTGGAGGAGAGGGATGCGGCGAGGGAGGAAGCCGTCCTCGCCAACCAATGGTTGGAGCAAGCTAAAGTCAATCATGCTGCTTATAAAGAAAAGTACACTCTCCAAGCTGGCCGAGAAGGAAACGGAGGCTGCTCGACTGATTGAAGAGAAGACAGTGCTGGAGGGGCAGATCAAGGACTTGACTACCGAGAAGGAGACCTTGGAGGGGAAGGTTAACGACCTGGAGAGCAGGCCTTGCTCGAGTGGTACCGCCCCTGATGCTGACGAGTTAGTGGTCGACCCAAATGGTGAATATAAGGGGTTCACCCGAGCAGCTCTTGTCTCCAGGATCTTTGAGCTTGAGAGCCAGCAACTGGACGTTGCGAAGTCAAGCTTCGACAATGCTGTCGCCCAGTTGATGGTGCTCAATCCTGGTGTCGAATTGGTTGTGGCGGGTGCCTCCGAGCTCAAGGAGGTCCGTGATGGTGCTATCATCTCCCCCTCCCCAGAAGAAGAAGATTGACTTGTATTTTTGTTGTGTAAAATTGATGCCGGCATTATGCTCTCCTTGGCTTTTTGTTTTGTTTGGCGCTTGTTCGCCTGGTTTGTAACACCATGACAATATCGGTCTATGGTCGGCTTTATTTATGACTTTTTAACTTATTTCGCAATTTATGCTCGTTTTATTGCTTTGTTTGTGGAGTGTTTATCTTGAATTTGTCGATGAATGTTTAATGTACGCTTAGTCGTTTCCCCGCGAATTTGATTGTTAAGAGTATACGAGGATACCTTAAAAACGATGCTCAATTCTTACTTAGGGTTTTAACTTGGTATATTTAGACGTTCTATTTGTTAGGTAGATTACCTTTTGCGCTAGTGCTCGTCTAATGATTACGGTTGCTTCTTGATGTCGCGGATCGTAAGCACCGTTCCCGAGCAGTTTGTGGAACTGGACGAGTGTTTGGCTGGCTCCCAAACTAGAGTCGAGGAAAGTTTCATCGTCTGAAATTTTTCCTCGCAGCATTGAACATCCCATCGCGAGCTGGGCGTTCTGCCGTGCGTGTACTGAGCAACGATGAGGCTCGCATGAAGTGCTCTCTCGTTGAGCATGGACTTCAGCATTAGAGCTAAGGTCGAGCTTTAAAAGTTTTGTGATTCTTGCCCGTACCTAGGCATTCCTCCATTTTATAGGCGTGTCTCCTCGGCGGGATTTGCAGCCTTCGTTAAAGAGCATGTCGAATAATGCTATTTTTAACTATAGTATTGTTTTAGCTTTTCAGCATTCCATGTGCGAGAGATTTCTTTGCCGTAGAGATCTTCGAGGTGATATGCTCCATTTTTTGTTTTTGCTCGGACTCGATATGGTCATTTCCCAATTAGCTGCGAGCTTCCCTTCCCGTGAATCTTTTTGGTTTCTTCTTAGCACTAGGCTTCCCACCTCGAATTCTCTTTTGATAACCCTTTTGTCGTGCCGAGCAGCTATTTTTTGTTTGAGGGTTGTTTCTCGAAGAGAAGCCCCTGTTCTGAGTTCTTCGACGAGGTCTAGTTCCTCTCTTAGTAACACTTCGTTTATGTCCTCCTCGTGAGGATACTCAATCCTCGGAGATGGTTCCCCTATTTCCACGGGAATTACTGCCTCTGTTCCGTATATTAATCGGAAAGGTGTTTCCCCGGCTGTGGAATGTGGAGTGGTTCTGTAGGACCATAGGACGTTGTGCAATTCCTCGGTCCAATTTCCTTTAGATGTGCCCATTCTTCGTCTTAGTCCTCGTAGTATTACGCGGTTGGCTGCTTCAGCTTGCCCGTTGGTTTGAGGGTGCTCGACTGATGTGATGTGTTGTGTGATGTCTATTGCGGCGAGGAATTGTTGGAACTTCTTGTTCGTAAACTGCATTCCATTGTCTGTTACCACTACTTGAGGGATTCCGAATCTTGCGAGCACGTTCCTTTTGAAGAAACGAAGTATGTGGGATGCGCCGATTTTTGCGAAAGGTTCTGCTTCAATCCATTTGGTGAAGTAGTCCACGGCAACTATGAAGTATTTGACTTGCCTTGCGGCTGTTGGGAAAGGGCCGAGCATGTCCATTCCCCACGAGGCGAATGGCCACGGGGAAATCAGCGTTTTCAGCTCGTTGGCTGGTGCGATGTGCATGTCCCCGTGTCTTTGGCACTTGTCACATTTAAGGACATGGTCTTTGGCATCGCTTTGCATTGTCGGCCAACAGTACCCTGCCCTTAGTGCTTTTCTTGCCAGAGATCGTCCCCCAATATTTTGTCCATTTATTCCTTCGTGGATTTCTTGCAGGATGAACTCTACGCGTGTTTTTTCCACACATTTGAGCAATGGGATTGAGAATCCTCTTCGATATAGCTTATCGTCGAGCAAGACGTATTATCATGCTCTTTTTCGGATTTTTGTTGCTTCTTTGGCGTCTGCAGGCAGTGCGTTCGACTTCAAGAAATTGTATACCGAGGCCATCCAGCTTTGATCGTCAATAACATAGATGTGCATGACTTCTACTGCTTTTTTGATGCTTGGCTTAGTCAATGTTTCCTGAATGAGTGACTGGTTGCCCGCTTTTTTGCACCTTGTGCTCGCCAGTTTAGAAATGACATCTGCTCGTGCATTGTGTTCTCGAGGAACATGTTTCACCTCCGTTTCCTTAAACTTGGCGAGTTTCTTTTTGATGAGGTTCAGATATTCGAGGAGTCGTTCCTCTTTTGTTTGGTATTCTCCTGATACTTGAGATGCTACCAGCTGCGAATCCGTAAATATTTTGATTTCCTCGGCTTCCATGTCCTCGGCTAATCTTAACCCTGCCAGGAAAGCTTCATACTCGGCTTGGTTATTCGTCGTTGGGAACGAAAGTCTGAGGGACACTTCTATTAGGACTCTGTCTCCGTTTTCAAGTATGATGCCGGCACCGCTTCCTTGTGAATTCGAGGATCCATCGACGAAGATGGTCCATTTATTCTTTTCGGAAGTCGTCGACGTTGTCATTTCGGCGACGAAATCGGCAAGTACTTGGACTTTCAAAGCCTTTCTACTTTCGAAGCTTATGTCGAATTCCGCAAGCTCTAATGACCATTTCAACATTCTACCGACCATATCTGGTCGTGCCAGTAATTGCTTTACAGGTTGATCTGTCCGAATGACGATGGAATGAGCGAGGAAATAGTATCGAAGTTTCCTCGCGGCCATTATCACTGCTAGAGCGATTTGTTCTATTTGCAAGTATCGGAGTTCTGGTCCTTGCAGTGCTCTGCTTACAAAGTAAACAGGCTTTTGCCCTTGCTCGGTTTCTCTTATGAGAATGGCGTTTATGGCCTCTGATGCTACGGCGAGGTAGAGATAGAGTTTTTCGCCCTCGACTGGTCGTGTTAATACTGGTGGTTCAGACAATGCTCGTTTAAAGTGTTGTAATGCTTCTTCGCACTCTTCGGTCCATTCGAAAGTCGTTTCTTTTCTGAGGAGCTTGAAGAAGGGCAGAGCATGTTGAGCAGATTTGGCGGCGAATCTAGCCATCGAGGTCAACATGTCGTTCAATGTTTGGATGAACTTCTTCGATTTGGAGTTGGATAATCGAATAAAGCCCTGCATTTGTCGGGATTGCCTTCTATTCCTCGTTTTGTTAGGTAGAAACCGAGGAACTTTCCGGCCTTTACCCCAAACGTGCATTTCTCTGGGTTAACCCTCATGTTAAACTTTCTTGCTTGGTCGAACACCCTTTTCAAGTGGACGGTATGATCGATTTCCTCTTTGGATTTAACGATCATATCGTCCATGTAGACTTCGAGCATGTCTCCAATTTCATTGTGAAATACTTTGTTCATCATCCTTGGGTAAGTGACACCTGCATTTTTAAGCCCGAAAGGCATTACATTATAATAATAATTACCAGTTTCGGTCATGAAAGTTGTTTTCTTTTTATCGATTTCAGCCATTTTTATTTGATTATAACCGGAATACGCGTCCATAAATGATAGTAATTTAAACCCGGAGGAATTATCTACTAATTTATCTATGCTCGGTAAAGGATAAGCATCTTTAGGGCAAGCCCTATTAAGATCGGTATAATCAACACACATACGCCACTTTCCATTAGATTTTTTGACAAGTACAACATTAGAAAGCCAGGTTGTGTACTGGGCTTCAGCAATGAAATTGGCCTATAGGAGGTCTTTTACAGCTTTTCGAGCAGCCTCCGCTTTTTCGGGAGACTGCTTCCTACGACGCTGAACTACAGCACTAGCCCTAGGATCTATGGTCAACTGATGACAAGTGACCTCGGGATCTATTCCGGGCATCTCAGCTGCACTCTAGGCAAACAGTTCAACATTCTCCCTTAAGTAAGCCTTCAACTGCCTTTTCACCAAGTCGGGGAGATCAGCTCCAATCTTCACGCCCTTTGTTGGATCCTCGCAAAGGGGAACTAGTTCGAACTCTCCATCAGGGATGAGGCGATAGTTTTCCTTGATCAAAAGGTCGTCCTTAATCGCCTTCGTTTCTTGTTTGCGCTCCTTCTTGGAAGTTCGAGCATCTAGTTCAACTGCATCCTCGGTACTGATTGAGTTTATGCCGGGCATCTTTGTTTCTTCTTTTTTCTTCTTCGGTGTAACCACAGAGTTGAGGTTCTTGGACGCAGCTTCAAAGCATCGCCGAGCAGCTTCTATGTCCCCGTTGGTCGTGGCGACCTGTCCATCCTTAGTGTAATACTTCAGCTTCAGATGGATAGTCGAGGACACTGCAAATAGTTTAGCTAAAGTTGGTCGCCCAATGATGCAGTTGTATAGAGATGGGCAGTCGACGACCAGGAACTTGATCTTCATGGATTTCATGGTCTTGTCGCCGAAGGTGACGTTCAGGTCCACGTATCCCCAAGGCTTTGTTGTTGATCCGTTGAACCCTCTAAGGTCGGATCCAACATAAGGGACCAAATTCTCCTCGGTAAGCTGCAACACTTTGAAGAGTCCTGAGTACATAATGTCACAGGAGCTTCCTTGATCGACGAGGATTCTTCTCACGTCGAAATTGGCCATTTTTGCTCTGACAAGCAAAGGGATCTGAAAGTTTGGCGATCCCCCGGGAACTTCTTCCCTATAGAATGCCAAAGGAACAAAGCTTTCTTTCACCTCTGTTATTTTAATCTCCCCGACTGGGGATGCTTTCTCCAACTCATCGAATTTCCTCTTGATAGATCCGATGGTAACGGGATTAAATCCTCCTCCGGAGATAACCAGGGCTCCGGGGAAATTTTCCCAACTTCCGTCCAGGTGTGCAGCAAGGTAATCAAGAGCCTCTTTTTCCTCGTTATTTGGCAAGGGGAGGAAATCTTCAGGTCTTGATATGGCGAGGGCTACTCCACCGATGACTCTATTTTCCTCCTCGACGGGTTGTTCAGGGCTTGCTGGATCAACTGCCAACTGATTTTGTCGAGGAGCATTATTGGCAGTCCTTGGCTGCCCATCTATGTACTGTCGTGCATATCCTTTCTGAATGAGGATTTCGATGGCATCCTTCAGATGCTCGCAGTCATCAGTTACATGCCCGTAACTTTTGTGGAAGCGACATAATTTCTTCTTGTCCACGTTTGGTTTTGCGGGTAGTTGTTTTGGGAACCTGATTCCCGCGCTTTTGAACTCAGCGCTTGATATCTCGGACAATATCCTGTCCCGAGGAGCATTCAAGGGAGTGTGGTAGGTGAACTGACTTTTTGGTGGTTTAGCCTCTCTGACTTTCCCACCTTCCTTTTTCTTTTCATCTCCTCGGCGTTCTTCTCTTTGTGAGGAAGGTCCACCGACCTCGAAATTTCTTGGCCTTCTGACCTCGGAGGCCTTTTGTTTGTCCTCCCATTTAATGTAACGTTGGACCAATTCGAAGAATGCGTCGAGGGTTTGTACTTCGACGATTCCAACAGCTTCTTGGTACTTTGTTCCCTCGCGCAATCCTTCCTCGAGAAGATACAACTTCATTTTGTCGGTCGCTTCGATCTCGACGGAGACTTTGTTGAACCTTTCGATGTAGCTTCGATGAGATTCCTCGGGACCTTGAATTATTGCCTTCAAACTAGTCACTGTCTTCGGGTGCCGCCGTGAAGTGGTGAAGTGTGCCGTGAACATTCAGCACAGCTCTTCCCATGAATCGATTGAGCCTGGTGGTAAGTTTCTCCACCAGGTTGATGCTCCTCGTACTAGGGAGAGTGGGAATAGCTTGCATTTAATCGATCCCCGCAGATTCCTGTAGTCGAGGGCAGTCTCGACGCTCTGGACATGCTCGTTAGGGTCTGTTGTCCCGTCATATTTGTCCAGCGTTGGGGGCTTTTCCAATCCTCCTGGGAGTGGAATGTCCATTATTCTTCGTGAGAGGGGTCCTCGGTGCCTCTCATCCCCACTGCCCGAAGATTCCCTTCTTGGAGAATGATGGGTATTTCCTCCACGAGCAGCTGCTTCACCGTTCTTTGGTGGTGACCGATTGTTCTTTCGAGGAGGGGAACGTTTGTTCCTCGGTGGGGAGTTGCGGTTATTTCTTCGCGGAGGGGAGTGGTTCTTTCTCCGAGGATTTTCCCTGGGCGGGCTTAGTGGCCTCTCCGCATTTCGTCGAGGTACAGGCTTCGGGGACCTAGACCTCGATCGCGAGCGATTGTTTTCAGGTGTTGGTGATCTCTGTCGACGAACACTTCGCGATATCCTTGAAGCAGCACGTGAATCTTCGATTTCTCGGATGCGTCGATTTTGCTCGCGGATCAATTCATTTTGCCCACACATGTTGTCTGCTTGCTCGCGAAGTATCTGCCCCTGCCTGTTGATGGTGTTGACCAATGCGGCCATCACCACTTCCATTGGTGCTGCTTGTGGTACTTGTGGGACCACCAGTGGATCTTCTGGTTGCGGTGATTGGTGCGGCGGCGGTACATCAAGTGGAGTCACTTGTGCATGCGTGGCGCTACCTTCCGGTGTGACGGACGTTTCAACGCCATCAGATTGGTGTGGAGGATTTGGGTAATTGTTTTCTCCCACAAACTCGTAGTTTGCACCAGCCATTGGTCAAGAAATGGCATTTTTTTTGTATGGGTTTTGGTCTAATTCTGGGAAAAGACGGGGGAAACTTTAAGTCCCCACAGACGGCGCCACTGATCTTACCTGATCAGGTGACCAACTGCTGGTGGTTCACGGTGGTTGACGGTTGTTCAGTCCAAATGAACCCGGAGGGGGGTTGTTTACCTGCAGACACTCCGACGCTCAAGTCAGTTGAGGAAGGAGTAGGTTTTCAATATAGAATAATACGTACCTTTGGCGAGTGTGAGGTGTGATAAGTGCCAAAAAGTAGTTAAAATTCATACTCAATTACGGCACTTATCGACTTGTTTTCAAAGAATTTGTATTAAAAACCCCCAAGACTTTGTACATATTGAATTTTGTTAAAATAGAGGTGTTATATCCTAACCTTAACCATTTTGATAAGTTTCATAGTAAAAAAAGGTTCAAAAACAGAATGCTGGTCGCCTGCAGCCACCAAAGCTCGCCAGCAGCGACCAGCATTAGCATGAAAGGTTGAGAAAACAGAATGCTGCTCGCCTGCAGCGACCAAGTCTCGCCACTGGCGACCAAGAGAAAAGAGTGGGCAGCAAGTCAAGCTTTACACGTGTCAGCAAACCCTCATCACTAAGCAAGGTTGGTAGCTGAGCTACCAGTTGGTGGCTGAGCGACCAGTTACTTTTTGACTCTATAAATAGCCTTGTAAAGCAAAGAAAAATGGGATCTGATATTTTTACATTTTTAGAAAACCAGAGAAGAGAAAAAGAAGCTTGTTGCCTAGGGTTTTTGAAGGTTAATCATTCAACTTGAGAGATCAAGGGGTTGATGTTCCTTCTTTGTTCCTCTATTAATCTTTGTAAGTTAACCACCATGACAATGAGTGGCTAAACTTTTGTTGTTGGGATTAGATGTAACTTATTATGAATATATGTTGATCTTCATCTTTTGATCTATATATTTTAAGTTGATTCATTAATATTTGTGACATTCTTGTTTTCATGATATTCATATGATTTAAATGATATAGACATATATTGTTTGGATCTTTAGATCTAGGATCATCACATATCAAAATCCTAAACTCTAGACATAGATTTAGGTTTTAATATTCACTTTTAATATTGAATCTTAATGCTATTGTGTGGGTCGATAAGTCGAGAGATCGAATATTAATCGACACAATAGATTCCACGATGTTTTTCGGACACGAAAATCATTGATGAGCAATATGTGAAGATGTTAATTAATCACTAGAATATATGATCATTTGATGGAATCAATATATACGATTGATAAAGTGAAGTCTAATCCCGACAATTTCTATCCTCTGAATTCTAATCTTTAATCTATCGCAGTCTTTATGAGATTTTAGCAATTAAACTTGAAACAAATAATTTTCTAAAACCCTACTTAAAACTAATGATTATTGTTGAACGGTTATTAATATCGCACTAGTCCCTGTGGATACGATACATAAAAATACTTTCTTTTGAGACTACATCAAAATGGCGCCGTTGCCGGGGACTGGCGTTTGATATTAAAAACATTGCGATAAATTTTCATTGTTTTAAGCAATTTTGCACTTTATAATTTCTGTTTTAATTATTTATTATCCATCGTGTTGGCTAACTGGTTGGTTAGATTGTGAATTGTGAATGCGAAGACAGGTTTCAGCCGACAACCTACTTTTCGATCCTGAGATTGAACGTACGGCCAGAAGGAACAACAGTAAAACACGAAGAAAGAAACAACTAGCCAAACAAAGAAAGCAACAAGAAGGATCTTCTATCTCTATTTCTTCTACATCTTCAGGAGCTGAGGAAATTATGGCAAATATCCCAGAACCACAACCGGATGGTAATGGTGGTGCCATGCCATGCCACAACAGTCCAAGAAGGTTGGCTCATCTTGCCAGACCACAAAGAGGAGCAAGACAACCGGAGATGAAGACTGGACTTCTCCAACTTTTGTATGCTAACCCTTTTGCAGGATTACCACATGAGGATCCGTATAACCATCTCGTGAAGTTCTATGAGATTGCGGGCTCACTTGGTACAACTGCTGCAGAAGAAGAAGCAGTATTCATGAGAATGTTTCCACATTCATTGATTGGTCAAGCAAAGGATTGGTATCTAGACCAACCAACACCTGTCATGACAAATTGGAATGTACTTGAGGAGAAGTTTCTTGAGAGATTTTTCCCGCATCATAAGTTCATGGAGGCCAAAACATCTATTGCTGTATTTTCTCAAGGAGCAAATGAAACTCTTAATGAAGCTTGGGAGCGGTACAAGTCAATGTTACGGAAGTATCCCAATCATGGGTTTGATGAACTCACTCAAATTCATATCTTCCGCAATGGTCTTCTTCAACAAATCAAGCTTCTTTTAGATGCTACAGCAGGTGGTTCCCTTTTATCATTAAGTGCTGCAGATGCCACTGCAATTATTGAAAAAATGGCACTTAGTGATCGTCAGGGAGATTACAACAGAAATCCTGTACATAGGAAAGCTGGAATTCTTGAACTCGATACCTCAGATGCGGTCATAGCTCAAAACAAGCTGCTCACCAACACAGTTGATCAGTTGTCGAAGCAAATGGCAAGAATGATTAGTTTACAAGAAGAAACGGGAAAAGCCAAACAAGTTGCATTTTGCGAATTGTGCACTGGTGATCATGCAACTGGACATTGTCCTCCGACAAAGGAAGAGGTGAACTTCATGGGTAATCAACCAAGGCAAAATCAGTATCAGAACAACGCTGGCTATCAAAGAAACAACAATGCAAATTATGGCCAGGGGTGGAGACAGGATGCTGGTTCGTCAAATAGACAAAGACAGTATGAAAGTTTCAACCAACCACCTCCAACAAATAACCAAAATTCAAGTTTAGAGGAGACAATGAAGAAATTCATGGAACAGCAACATAAGTTTCAGCAAGACGTTCAAATATACCAAAGAGGCAACGATGCGGTGTTGAGAAACTTAGAGACGCAGATTGGCCAAATAGCAAGACAAGTGGCCAGCAATAATAATCAACCAGGATCTTTTGCTGCTAACACGGAGCCGAATCCAAAGGAACAATGCAAGTCAATAATGACAAGGAGCGGCAAAGAGATTGGTGTAGGCATCGGCGATAATCTCCGAACTGAAAAAGCTGTTGTGGATGCAAGAGAAAAAGAAGAAGAAAAGTTTGAAGAGAAGTGTGAAAAAGAAGAAAGAAATAAAGGTGTTTTAGTTGAAAATGAAAATGAAAAAAATGAGTGTGAGGGGGAAGCTAGTGGGGAGAAAGAAGTCAATACTCGGAAGTTGAAAGACAAGAAGAATATGCAAAAGAATCCAACTACTCAGCACTTGCCTTACCCTCAAGTTCCAACAAAGAAAGATAAAGAAAGGCAATATGCAAGGTTTTTGGATATCTTTAAAAGGTTGCAGATTAGTCTCCCATTTTCCGAAGCCCTGGAGCAGATGCCTACATATGCAAAGTTCATGAAGGAGATTTTGACAAAGAAGAGAAGCATCAATGAGGAAGAAACTGTTCAATTGGACGCTAGTTGTAGCGCCATTATTCAAAGGACCTTGCCAACAAAAGAAAAAGACCCAGGGAGAGTCACATTGCCTGTCACTATAGGTAATGTGAATGTTGGAAAAGCTCTAATTGATTTGGGCTCCAGTATCAACCTTATTCCCTTGTCAGTGATTGAAAGGATTGGCGGGTTGGAAATAAGAGGAACAAGAATGACATTACAGTTGGCTGACAAAACCATCAAACGTCCGTCAGGAATCGCTGAGGATGTGCTAGTAAAAGTGGACAAGTTTATGTTCCCGATAGACTTTGTCGTGATGGATATAGAAGAAGATGATGATGTGCCATTGATTCTAGGAAGATCCTTCATGAAAACTGCACGTATGATGATCGATATCGATGATGGGGTTATGAAAGTGAGAGTTCAAGATGAGGAGGTTAGCTTTGATTTATGGGAAGCTATGAAGCATCCAAAAGAAAAAAATGTTTGTTGTAAGCTTGATGCCACTGAAGAAGCTATACTTGATGTAAGAATACAAATGGACAACCGCTCAACTCTTGAACAAGCCTTAACCGAAGCCTTCTATGAACTTGACCCTGAGAAAGAAAATGAAATTGAAGAATTCCTGAAAAAGCTTGATGAATTTGAAGAAGTACCTCTTCTTGAAACTAAAAGAGAGGAGCTGAAGATTAACTCAAATGAACCAAAGCCGGAGGAAGTAAACCTTGAATTAAAGACATTGCCCTCACACTTGAAGTATGCTTTTCTTGAGGAAGATGATAAGAAGCCGGTAATCATCAGTAATTCATTGTCGACACAAGAGGAGAGGAAATTAGTTGATGTTTTGAAGGCAAACAAGGAAGCAATTGGATGGGTACTGTCTGATTTGAAAGGCATCAGCCCATCTTACTGTATGCACAATATCATGATGGAGGAGGATTACAAGCCTGTGGCGCAGCCTCAGCTCGCCTGAATCCAACAATGAAAGAGGTGGTGAGAAAAGAGGTAATAAAGTTGCTTGAAGCTGGGATGATTTACCCGATCTCAGATAGTGCCTGGGTGAGTCCAGTCCAGGTAGTTCCGAAGAAAGGGGGAATGACGGTGATCACAAATGACAAGAATGAGTTGATTCCGTCACGAACAGTCACAGGATGGAGAATGTGTATCGATTACAGGAGGTTGAATAAAGCTACAAGAAAAGACCATTTTCCATTACCATTCATGGACCAGATGCTTGAGAGACTATCCGGCCAAGAATTCTATTGTTTCTTAGATGGTTACTCGGGCTACAATCAGATCATTGTTAACCCTGAGGATCAGGAGAAGACAGCATTTACATGTCCCTTTGGTATCTTTGCTTACAGGAGGATGCCTTTTGGATTATGTAATGCTCCAGCAACATTCCAGCGATGTATGCAAGCTATCTTTTCTGACTTGATTGAGAAGTGCATTGAAGTGTTTATGGACGACTTCTCAGTTTTTGGTCCATCATTTGATTCATGCTTGAAGAATTTGGATACCGTACTGAAGCGGTGTGTTGAGACCAACCTGGTTCTGAATTGGGAGAAATGTCACTTCATGGTGACCGAAGGGATAGTATTGGGTCACAAGATTTCTTCCAAAGGCATTGAAGTGGATAAAGCAAAAATTGAAGTCATTGAGAAGCTCCCACCACCTGTTAATGTCAAAGGAATCAGAAGTTTTCTTGGTCATGCTGGATTCTACAGGAGATTTATTAAAGATTTCTCAAAAATCGCCAAACCGTTAAGCAACCTGCTTAACAAAGATAAGTCTTTTAACTTTGATCACTCCTGTTTAATTGCTTTTAATGATCTAAAAGAAAGATTGGTAACTGCACCCATAATCATAGCACCGGATTGGTCACTTCATTTCGAATTAATGTGTGATGCTAGTGATTATGCTGTTGGCGCAGTATTAGGCCAAAGGAAGAACAAAGTTTTTCATGCCATACACTATGCAAGCAAGGTTTTAAACGAGGCACAGATTAATTATGCTACCACTGAAAAAGAGTTGCTTGCAATAGTGTATGCCCTTGAAAAGTTTCGTTCCTACCTGATTGGTTCCAAAATTGTTGTTTATACTGACCATGCAGCCATAAAGTACCTGATTACTAAAGCCGATTCCAAGCCAAGGCTCATCAGATGGATGCTCTTATTGCAAGAGTTTGATCTGGAAATCAAAGACAAGAAAGGTACTGAAAATTTGGTGGCTGACCACTTGTCACGCTTGGTAAACAATGAGGTGACCAAACATGAGCATGAGGTTCGTGAAGAATTCCCTGACGAGAAGTTACTTATGATGCAAGAAAGGCCATGGTTTGCTGACATGGCTAATTACAAAGCCTCTGGACTGATTCCGGAGGATTTCAATTGGCATCAAAAGAAGAAGTTTCTCCGTGAGGCAAATCAATATGTTTGGGATGATCCATACCTATTCAAAATAGGAGCTGACAACTTGCTAAGAAGGTGTGTTACTACAAAGGAGGCTGCCAACATTTTATGGCATTGTCACAACTCGCCATATGGTGGTCACTACAATGGAGAAAGAACAGCGGCAAAAGTGTTACAGTCAGGATTCTTTTGGCCAACTTTGTTTAGAGATGCACATCAGCATGCTAAGAGATGTAACAACTGTCAAATGACCGATGGCATTTCAAGGCGCAATGAAATGCCTTTACAAAGTATTCTTGTGGTTGAAGTATTTGATTGTTGGGGCATCGACTTTGTTGGCCCATTCCCTTCATCATTCTCAAATGAATATATACTTGTAGCAGTGGATTATGTGTCAAAGTGGGTTGAAGCAATTGCATCACCTAAAGCTGATGGCAAGACAGTGATAAAATTTCTTAAAAAGAATATTTTCACTCGTTTTGGAACTCCGAGGGTGTTGATAAGTGATGGAGGGTCACATTTTTGCAATTCACAGCTTGAAAAAGCCCTTGAACACTATGGAGTCAGACACAAGGTGGCATCGCCGTATCATCCACAAACAAATGGGCAGGCAGAGGTATCAAACCGTGAAATAAAACGGATTCTTGAAAAGACGGTATCTACATCAAGAAAAGATTGGTCTTCAAAGCTCGACGAAGCACTGCGGGCATATAGAACTGCTTTCAAGTCACCTATAGGGCTCACCCCATTTCAGATGGTGTACGGAAAAGCATGTCATCTTCCGGTCGAGCTGGAACATAAAGCCTATTGGGCTTTGAAATTTCTGAACTTCGATCCATCTATGTCGGGAGAGAAGAGGAAGTTGCAGCTGCATGAACTGGAGGAGATGCGCACTCAAGCTTATGAGTCATCCAAGTTGTACAAGGAAAAGGTTAAAGGTTATCATGACAAGAGGATTTTCAACAAAGCATTCAAACCGGGGCAAATGGTTATTTTGTTCAATTCACGATTGAAATTGTTTCCCGGAAAATTAAAATCAAAGTGGTCCGGGCCTTTTAGAATCAAAGAGGTGAAACCATATGGTGCGATTGTGCTGGAAGATCCACAAACCAAAGACACTTGGACTGTGAATGGACAAAGGTTGAAATTGTATCTTGGTGGTGAAGTTGATCGGCTTACCACTAGAATTCCACTTGTCGATCCTTGATTAATTCAAAAAGGCGTCGAGCTAATGACGTTAAACAAGCGCTTGTTGGGAGGCAACCCATCCTTATAAATATGTCTACTGTTATGTTACATGAGCATGAGAACAAGGGAGATCAGTGGGACAAGCTGTGTTCTGAACTAATGCAGAAAATGTGAATTTTCTGTTCTGGTCGCCCAACCACCATCTTCGTGGCCTAGCGACCAAGGTGACACCTGCAACTAGCAGGCTGGCGCCAGCTGGCCCACTCATCACCCCAATTTGTGAGTCAGCACTCACCCACATGGTTTTTCATAAAACAACCCTAATTGTCATTCATTCATATTCATCACTCTTCAAAACACAAAGAGAAAAACACAAAAGGGTTTGTTTTGCAAACAAATCTCAAAACTCTTCAAAATTCTTCCAAGATTTCACTACTCATTGCATTCATCTCCATCTTCTTGCATTTAATCATTCTAAGAGGTAAGTAATCTAGCCTTTGAGGAGATTTAGAAACTAAAATTCCCAAATTTTATCATGAACATATCAAATTTTGAAAACTCTTAATGTTCATGATGTTATCTCAAATCTCATTGGGAATTCACTTTTTGAACATGCATGTATGTTCTTCTGGTTGAAATTTATCTTTTGTGCTGAGATTGTTTTAAGCATTTTTCATGAGTTTTGAAAAACTAAGGTCATGGGTGTTCTTGTTCTTAATTTGGGAAGTAATAGATTGTGAAAATTTTTAAAATGCATGTGATTCCCAAGCTTAGATTTCTGAATTTCTGAATGATTAGAGTAGTGATAGGGTTATGGGTATAACTGTTCTTCATAAAAAATTTGATTTTCCACATGTTTGGTCGCCATAGCGAACAGGGACAATTTCCTGTCTTGCTCGCCAGCAGCGACCACAGCTCGCCACTGGCGACCATGCCTCTGTTTTTCATTTTTGATTTCTGTTCAAATGGCATCTGGAGCAACCACATTCAATATGTCTGTTTTATTTAAGGTTCTACTAACTGTTTTGACCCATTTTGGAATGTTCAATGGTTGTTTTATGAATTGTGCAGATAATGGCACCTAGAAAAGCAGTGAATAAGGGCAAAAAGAAACAAACAACAGGAGGGAGTTCTTCCCGGGTGAACTTTGACGCAACACGGTTCCTGGGTCCTCTACAGTTTGCTCTGTTCAGGGACCTAGCGAAAAGAACAATTTGGGGGGAGAATGTGTACAGGCTTACGAGAACGGGTGACTTTGAACGCTTCACTGAGATGATTGAGGAGCGGGGTTGGGTTGATTTAGCTCGACCGGCAGATGCTATTAACTTTGACTTGGTCAGAGAGTTCTACGCTAATGCAATGCCGCTAGATGATGAAGACCCAGTTACTTTCAAAACCATGGTAAGAGGCCGAGAGATAAGATTTGATAGAGATTCCATCAATGATTTCCTTGGCCAGCCTAGCCAACTTCCACCTGATACATATTGTGCATTCACCATGAGTGTAGCCCAAGGAAATTGGGATGTCGCAGCCCTAACTCAGTCCTTGCTACGACCCGGACATCAACTTATATGGAACACTCAGAAAACCCGCCCTGTTCGTGCGAAAAAGGATGATCTCACAATTTATAGTCAACTCTTGTTACATTTTACCCTGCACAATGTTATGCCCCGGTCTCACACCTCAGATGGTACAATGAAGGCACTTCAATTCATGTACTATATGCAGAATAATTTGGAGATTGATATCGCTCGTGTCATTGCAAGTGAGATGCGTGATATGGTTGTGACTGGACTTCACACTACCAAAATGAAAAACAATGCGGCTTTGGGTTTTCCTGGCCTCATAATGGGTTTGATCTATGAACAGACTCGCATGACCTTTCCTCCGGAAATTAACCTCACCTTGAAAGAATTTGATGATGAAGAAGCTAGGCGAGTGTGCAAGTATAGGCACACCACAATTTTTATTGACCCAGCTGGGGGTCAATCTTCTGCACCTCCACCCACTTTCCCCAACACTTTCCCCTCCACTGGTTACCCACCCATGGATTCCACCACTTTTCATAACATGGTCACATATAATTGGGATTTGCATGATGCTGGGTTTAGGGCGATGCAAGCGGTTCACCAATCCATCTATAATACTCAGGTCCTCCAACCAGTAATGTCACCTGATCAGTTCCGGTCTTATGTTCAGTGGCCTGAGGACAGGCCATTTATCCCAGGAGGGGGTAGTAGTTCAGGTGCTGGTACTAATGTTGGAGGTGGAACAGACACAGATATTGATGATGACACAACTCTGAGAGAGATGATGAACAGGAATCCCGTTGGCAACAGAGATGGCAACAATAATGAAGACATTGAGATGGATGATGAAGAGGAGGCTACTGCCTCGGGCTCGGATGATGAATGAGAGACAAGATGACGGCTGAAAAGCTCGTAAAAATGAGTGAAAAATTTAAAAGCTTTCAGTCATTTAATTTCAGTTTTTTCTTTCAGTCGTTTAATTTCAGTCATTTAAATTTCAGTCAAGTAGTTTAATTTCTTTTGTTAACAATGTGGAAACTTATGCTTGTGATGTTTGTGGTAGTATGAACATGTGGCTATGTGTTAGAATTTTAAGTGTTATGGCTAAATGTTTGAAAGTTTAAATGCATGATGGTTAGTAGTATAATGCTTTAGTAGTTTAGGAATGTGAAATATTGTGAATAATTTTGTGAAAAATAAGCTCACATGTTGTTGAAATTGAAGAGAGGGTGGTGATAAATCAATATGGGAGCATGATAGTTTGATTTATAGAGATGTATGTCACCATTGGGAAATGTTTTGAAATAGGCTTAGAAATTCAACATGTTTTTGAAGTGTATTACTTGTCCTAAGATGATTCTCACTAATTTTGTCGAACATGATTGAAACTTGTGTTATCCAACCTAGCTGGGTGAGAATGTGTGAACTTTCCATTGTTTACATATAATTTTGAGTGCCGGCAATGATGTATGCTCATTTGATTTTAGCTTAATCTGGCTATTACTAGTATGCTTGGTGTTGAGGATATGATCAAGGCCATGTTTCTTCTTGAGTATAACTACTTGGCCAAATTTAACCTACCCTGTGAGATAGTGATCTTTTGTGTCCCCATTTGAGCCTAAAATCTAAAATTTGTTTGTTCTTATATAACCCGGAAACCGAAAGAAAAGAAAAACAACTACTCTACCCTTGTCTTAGGATAGGAGAGCAAGTGTGTTTCAAAAAAAAAAAAAAAAAAAAAAAAAAAAAAAGGGTTATGTTAAAATTCAAGTTGGGGAGAAGTAGGTAAAAAAAATTCAAAAAGGATAAATGGTTGAGAAAAATAGTGTGTGGTGATAATTCAAAGAGAAAAATATGATGATAAAAGAGTTGTTTGGCACATTTGAAATTCAAAGAGAAAATGAAAAGTGTCAAAACAATAGAAGTCATCACACAAATTATAATTAGGGGAAAAATGGAAGGGAGTGAATGAATCAGGAGATAAAGATGTTGAAATTGCCATGCTCTCTTATCCTTGAGGCTTTTTGAATCCAAAGAAAAACAATGATTTTTTGTAGCCCAGCCCCGTTACAAGCTTTATAAAGTCCTTAGTGATCCTTGACAAACAGCATACTTTGTGATGTTGCTTGGATAAATGTTTGAATTGAATTGTTGCATGCACATTGCTTGGATTGAGTGAAACACTTACCCTTGAGTGATATATATGTGAGAAATTTGTGATAACACTTGAGTCTTGATTGTTTGATAAGAATGTTGAGAATTTTGCTTAGGCATAGGAATCATTTCATGATCATGTTTTGTTTCTTTGATTATTTTGAGGACTCATCTCTAGTTGATATTGCTTTATTGATGCTCTAGAAAAATATTTTGAAAAACTTTGATTAATTATACACCCACTCTTTCACTTATTTCTTGAACTTGTTTTTCACTTTTGTTTGAGGACAAACCAAGTCCTAAGTTGGGGAGAGTTGATAAGTGCCAAAAAGTAGTTAAAATTCATACTCAATTACGGCACTTATCGACTTGTTTTCAAAGAATTTGTATTAAAAACCCCCAAGACTTTGTACATATTGAATTTTGTTAAAATAGAGGTGTTATATCCTAACCTTAACCATTTTTATAAGTTTCATAGTAAAAAAAGGTTCAAAAACAGAATGCTGGTCGCCTGCAGCCACCAAAGCTCGCCAGCAGCGACCAGCATTAGCATGAAAGGTTCAGAAAACAGAATGCTGCTCGCCTGCAGCGACCAAGTCTCGCCACTGGCGACCAAGAGAAAAGAGTGGGCAGCAAGTCAAGCTTTACACGTGTTGTTGATGTTTTGTATGTTGGCCTCATTTTGCAAAAACAAGTTCTAGCAAGATGTTGGACCAGATGCCGTAGCATGTGGGTACAGCATCTGTCGTGACGGTAATTCTCGCTGTATTTATGCGCCATATCCTTGAAGATTCGCCTAAGTAATATTTTCGCCTTTCCTTATATACCAAGACGCACGTTTTCATTGAGGTTTTATAAGGCGGCTGCACCAGGTTATATTTTCATAATATGCTACGCCATTTATGGAAACAAGAGATTTTATCCAAGAATATGTTCGCTGGACTTTTTCAACGACCAGCTGTATTGTGAAGCCCAAAAACGAAGATCTAGCCTATGCTAACTCAGGGTATATATATGTGAAGACTAAAACCTAAAAGCTTACTGAAGCCGTATTTCAAGAATATAGTTTTAGGGTTTGAGTCTTGTTTATTGTAAGCCTTTTCTTGTGGATTCTATAACACAAGCTTAGGCCTGTTTGGTTTGTTATTTGTATAACTTCTCTCAAGCTTTTAAGCACGGAGATTGTTTGTTTGTTTGGTTAGTGAAACCTCATCGTTTGTTGAACTGTTATAATCACAGGGTTTGTGATAGAAAGGAAGTGAGACGGGGTCTCATATCTAGGAGTTCCTAGGTTGAGTTAGCACGGGTAGAGTCTAGGAGATAAGTCGTAAACTTGGATGTTTGCTGTGGGCTTAGAACTAGATCTATTATAGTGGATTCCTTCCTGGCTTGGTAGCCCCCAGAGTAGGTCGTTGTGAACGCCGAACTGGGTTAACAATTCTCTGTGTTGTTTACTTTATTGTCTGTTGCTTTTACTTGTTGATTATATTCTACTGTGGACATACGCTAGAGCATTTGTCTTAGCATTACAACTGACTACGTACGACAATTGCTATAGCTTCTGTCTTAACATCTGTCCCCAGTAGGTGCCAGAATTTCAATTGGCATCAGAGCAGGCACCCTGTTCTGCGTGGGTGAGGACCAGGGAAGTTACTTTCTGGCATAATGAACAAGGATGGTGGCTATGTCAACAGACCTCCACTTCTGGATGGATCAAACTATGATTACTGGAAAGCCAAAATGGTGGCATTTATTAAATCACTTGATAGCAAATCTTGGAAGGCTATCCTAACGGGATGGGAGCATCCTGTGATGCGTGACAAAGATGGTAAAACTACAGGTGAACTAAAACCAGAAGCGGATTGGACCAAGGAAGAGGATGAGCTTGCACATGGAAACTCCAAGGCGCTAAATGCCTTATTCAATGCTGTGGACAATAACATTTTCAGGATGATCAAACAGTGCTCAGTGGCTAAGGAAGCATGGGAAATTCTAATGACTACACATGAAGGCACCGCTAAGGTGAAGAATTCAAGGCTACAGCTTCTGACCGTAAAGTTTGAGAATCTAATGATGGGTGAAGGTCAATCTGTTCATGACTTCCACATGACCATTCTAGATTTTGCAAACAACTTTGATGCTCTAGGAGAAAAGCTAAGCGAGGAAAGAATGGTAAGAAAAATGCTTAGATCTCTGCCTAAGATGTTTGATATGAAAGTCACTACCATAGAAGAAGTACATGATATAGGAGTGATGAAACTTGAAAATTTGGTGGGTTCATTGCAAACCTATGAGCTGGCTGCTAAAGAGAAAACCGAGAAGAGGAAGAAGAGTATAGCTCTTGTAACCAACACCACTGAAAGTGAGGAAGTAGAAAATGGTTTAGAAACTGATGAAAATTTATCTGAAACTATGGCACATCTAGGCAGGCAGTTCAACAGAATATTAAAGAAGATGGATGGAAGAGGCAGGACAAATGCTAAAGGCAATTTCTCTGATAATAACAGAAAGTTTAATGGTGAAAGAAAATACAGACCTGAGGAAAAGGCCAGTACTGGAAAAGGTGTTCAATGTCATGAATGTGAAGGCCATGGACATATTAGAGCTGAATGTCCAACATTCCTGAAGAAACAGAAGAAGGTTATGGCTGTCACTTGGTCTGATGAAGATGACTCTGAGGATGATGACTACTCTGAGTCTGCAAATCACATTACTGCACTTACTGGATTTATTGAATCTGAATCAGATGATGAAGAATTGACCTTTGATGAACTAGCTGCGTCCTATAAAGCACTGAGTCAGAAGAGTGAAAAGGTTTGTCAGCAGCAACAAAACGTTATAAGTAAATTGCAAGATGAGAAGCTGAAGCATCAGACTGAAATATCTCAACTCACAAAGCAACTACAATCTGAGAAGGCAAAGCATCTGTCCGAGGCCTCTGCTCTTAGAGATGAGGTAACCACATTGAACTATCATCTGACTAGTTTAAATAAACAGCTTAGACTGCTAAATAATGGAACTGAAAGATTAGATATACTGGTTGAGGGTCAAGTTGCTGGGAAACCTAAGGGTATTGGAGTAGAATATAACTATCCTAAAAATAAAAATGTTACTTCTACTAGTACATTTGTTCCTGCTAAAGACACTTATGATCCCACTGAAACCAGACAGATGCCACAACATGTTCAACAACATCAGCCTGCCAAAATCATTCCTAAACCTAAGGGATGGATCTGTCATTACTGTGGTAGAAGAGGTCACATCAGACCTTTCTGTTTTAGATTGTATGGGTTTCCAAGATGGTATAATAATCCCAGGTATGAATCTGATTCAAGCAATACAAAGAAAGAATGGAAACCAAAGGCAAATGATGTTGCTCACATAGCTCATACATCTCTGAGAGTTTCATCCAGAAATGATTGGTACTTTGATAGTGGTTGCTCAAGACATATGACTGGTGTTAAAAATTATCTAACCAATGTTAAAGCTTACACTACCAGTTATGTTACTTTTGGTGATGGGGCCAAAGGTCAGATCAAAGGCATTGGAAGTCTCATTGCAAATGGGTTGCCTAAGCTTGAGAATGTTCTTTTAGTGGAAGGATTGACTGCAAATCTCATAAGCATCAGTCAATTGTGTGATCAAGGAATGAAAGTGAACTTCACGAAGTCTGAATGCATTGTCTCAACTAAAGATGGTGAATCTGTTATGAAAGGAGTCAGGTCTAAAGATAACTGTTATTTATGGATTCCTGAAGAAAGTGCTCAAATTTCTTCCTGTCTCGTCACTAGAGAAGATGAAGTCAAGTTATGGCATCAAAAGATGGGTCATCTTAATCTAAGGAGTATGAAGAAAGTCATAGCTGAAGATGCAGTAAAAGGAGTACCTAAACTGAAGATAGAAGAAGGAAGCATATGTGGTGAATGTCAAATTGGGAAGCAGACAAAGATGCCACACCCAAAGCTGCAGCATCTGACTACATCAAAGGTGCTTGAATTACTTCATATGGACTTGATGGGGCCTATGCAGGTTGAAAGTCTAGGAGGAAAGAGATATGCTTTTGTTGTTGTAGATGACTACTCAAGATTCACTTGGATCAACTTTCTCAGAGAAAAGTCAGACACCTTTTGTGCTTTCAAGGATTTGTGTAAACAACTTCAAAGAGAAAAAGATAGTGTCATTGTCAGAATAAGGAGTGACCACGGTAGAGAATTTGAAAACTCAAGATTCTCTGAGTTTTGCACTGCTGAAGGAATAGGACATGAATTTTCTTCACCTATTACACCTCAACAAAATGGTGTAGTTGAAAGAAAGAACAGAACTATACAAGAATGTGCTCGTGTCATGCTACACTCAAAGAAACTGCCTCAACACTTTTGGGCTGAAGCTATGAATACAGCATGTTACATTCTCAATCGTGTCACTTTAAGAGCTGGAACCACTAAGACCTTATATGAATTGTGGAAAGGTAGAAAACCTACTATCAAGTATTTTCATGTATTTGGAAGTAAGTGTTACATTCTGATAGATAGAGAACAAAGGAGGAAGATGGATCCAAAGAGTGATGAAGGTATATTCTTGGGATACTCAACTAACAGCAGAGCCTACAGAGTGTATAACTCCAGAACTCAAGTAATGATGGAATCAATGAATGTTGTGATAGATGATGTACCATCTGACGCTAAGACAGATGAAAGTCCAGATGCTGAAGCATTTGAATTCCAGCCTGAAGAAACTGCTAGTATAGAGGATTTTGAGGTAACGCCTGATAGTCCTACCACTGATGATACTACTGCTCCAGTTAGTAAAGGACCATCTATCAGAGTCCAGAAAAATCATCCCAAGGATCTGATCATAGGGAATCCTGATGAAGGTATTACCACAAGAAGAAATCAAGAGATAATCTCTAACTCTTGCTTTGTGTCAAAAATAGAGCCAAAAAATGTCAAAGAGGCTCTCATGGACAATTATTGGATTACTGCTATGCAAGAAGAGTTGAATCAGTTTGAAAGAAGTGAGGTTTGGGATCTAGTTCCTAGACCAAAAGGGTTGAATGTAATAGGTACTAAATGGGTTTATAAAAATAAATCTGATGAAAATGGAACTATTACAAGAAACAAGGCGAGGCTTGTGGCACAGGGATACACTCAAGTGGAAGGATTAGACTTTGATGAGACTTTTGCCCCAGTTGCTAGATTAGAGTCTATACGGCTGTTGCTTGGTGTTGCATGCATTCTGAAATTTAAACTTTTCCAAATGGATGTTAAGAGTGCCTTTCTCAATGGGTACTTAAATGAAGAGGTGTATGTGGAACAACCAAAAGGCTTTGTGAATCCAGATCTTCCTGATCATGTCTACAAGTTGAAGAAGGCTTTATATGGGTTGAAACAAGCTCCTAGGGCTTGGTATGAGAGATTGACTGAATTTCTTGTCAATCATGGATACAGGAAAGGAGGACATGATAAAACTCTGTTTGTAAAAGAAGAACATGGTAAACTAATGATAGCACAAATTTATGTTGATGAGATAGTGTTTGGTGGGATGTCAAGTAAGATGGTGGAGCATTTTATCAAACAGATGCAGTCAGAGTTTGAGATGAGTTTAGTTGGGGAATTAACGTTTTTCCTTGGACTACAAGTGAAGCAAATGGATGAGACAATATTTATCTCTCAGAGTAAGTATGCAACAAATATTGTCAAGAAGTTTGGAATGGATACCGCTACTCACAAAAGGACTCCAGCACCTACTCATTTAAAGTTGACAAAAGATGAGAAGGGTGTTAGTGTTGATCAGAGTCTCTACAGAAGTATGATAGGGAGTCTCCTATATCTTACAGCTAGTAGACCTGACATTAGCTTCGCAGTGGGTGTATGTGCAAGATATCAAGCTGATCCTAAGATGAGTCATTTAACTCAAGTGAAAAGAATCCTCAAGTATGTTAACGGCACATGTGACTACGGCATGATGTACTCACAAAGTGACAATTCTCAACTCATTGGGTATTGTGATGCAGATTGGGCTGGCAGTGCTGATGACAGAAAAAGCACTTCTGGTGGTTGTTTCTTCTTGGGAGAAAATTTGATATCATGGTTCAGTAAGAAACAGAATTGTGTGTCTCTCTCAACTGCTGAAGCTGAATACATTGCAGCTGGGAGTAGTTGTTCACAACTTGTCTGGATGAGACAGATGCTGAGGGAGTATAATGTTGAGCAAGATGCTATGGCTTTGTATTGCGATAATCTGAGTGCAATCAATATTTCAAAAAATCCTATACAACACAGTAGGACAAAGCACATAGACATCCGTCATCATTTTATCAGAGATTTAGTAGAAGAGAATGTGGTGGTTTTGAAACATGTTGCTACTGAAGAACAGCTCGCTGATATATTCACAAAAGCACTATATGCTAATCAATTTGAGAAGCTAAGGGGCAAATTGGGAATTTGCCTGCATGAGGAATTGTAGCAGTTAATGTGTTTGAAGCGTGCAGCAGTTATTCTCTCTCTCTACTCTTATGTTGCGCACGCTAATTTAGGGAAAGTCTTAAAAACTTCCCTTACCTACTTCATCACACGCTACATTAGTGTGATAAGTTCTGATACTGTTGTTCAGCATCACTCTAGTTATGAGACTGAGAAGACTAGGCTTGTTGTTGAAGAAGTTGAAAAGAATGTTGAGTTGGAGCATTTAGGTAAATCTGATCAGGTTGAAACCCGAGATATTGTTGATGTGAATACTGTTAAGGATCCTGAGGCTGCTCCTAGTACTGATGACATGGAAGTGGATATTGATCCTGTAGCAAAGGTTACTGAAACTGGTGACACCATGGTTGACAATGGTCTGAATCTCATCAAGGACCCTGTTCCTCAATCTGACATTGTGCCAGATGCTGAAGCATCTTTGGACCAACAGGTTCCTCGTCCTAATATTGTAGCTGACGTATGTTCTGATACTGGTTTTAGTAGTGATGATACTGATAAGTCTCCACCCCTGGTGAAGACATTTGGTGCTGGTGTTGATACTCCTGTTGTCCAGAAGAAACAGTTGAAGAGAAATGCTGTAGAGAGTGACTCTGTCTTTGAGGAACAAGTGTCTAAAGATGAAGCATCTGGTGAAGCTTATGTTGGCAGACAAAGTGTAGGTGGCAAGAAGGTTGACAAGGTGTCTGTCTGGACCTAGAGGGCTACGCCCAGGATATCTTGTGCACTCCCATGTGCTGCTGGTCTGTTATTATGCTACTATGATGTGTTGCTCCTTCTGTTTGTCAATGCATGACGCATTATGTCTGTCAAAATTATGGCTAAAAAGGGGGAGTAGTAGTAAGTATGTATCTGTTCTGTTCGTGATGATGCTGTGACATATGATACAACATTTGTCTGTCTATGCGTGTGCTATGATTGAGGGGGAGCAAATATGATTTATCTGTATCTGTATGCTTGTTCTGTTGAGGGGGAGCAATCTACTTTTGTTGTGATGCATGTTGTGTGTGACAGATGCCATTCCAAATGTTAAGGCATCTTGTCTGTTTCAAAGGAATCCACTTTTACTTGTTACCGGAGAATTTATTTTTCTCAGTGGTGTAGGAATTTATTTTTCCCTGGTTTAACTGTATGGCGCCTATGTGTGAGAGTTTATTTCTCTCCTATCTTGTACCCTATGAGGCTAAGTTGTGTATTTCCGCTGTTGCATGCCTCTGATGCTGCCTGTTCATTATTTCTCACTTGAAGATCTCTTTTGAAAATAATGTGACAATGTATTATCTTCTTTCTTAGCTGTGTGTTTGCGTTGACTTGAAGGAAGGTATGTACTACATCTCTCCAGAACTGGTCTTAGTTTGTTTTAGCCAAAATTTGCCAAAGGGGGAGATTGTTGATGTTTTGTATGTTGGCCTCATTTTGCAAAAACAAGTTCTAGCAAGATGTTGGACCAGATGCCGTAGCATGTGGGTACAGCATCTGTCGTGACGGTAATTCTCGCTGTATTTATGCGCCATATCCTTGAAGATTCGCCTAAGTAATATTTTCGCCTTTCCTTATATACCAAGACGCACGTTTTCATTGAGGTTTTATAAGGCGGCTGCACCAGGTTATATTTTCATAATATGCTACGCCATTTATGGAAACAAGAGATTTTATCCAAGAATATGTTCGCTGGACTTTTTCAACGACCAGCTGTATTGTGAAGCCCAAAAACGAAGATCTAGCCTATGCTAACTCAGGGTATATATATGTGAAGACTAAAACCTAAAAGCTTACTGAAGCCGTATTTCAAGAATATAGTTTTAGGGTTTGAGTCTTGTTTATTGTAAGCCTTTTCTTGTGGATTCTATAACACAAGCTTAGGCCTGTTTGGTTTGTTATTTGTATAACTTCTCTCAAGCTTTTAAGCACGGAGATTGTTTGTTTGTTTGGTTAGTGAAACCTCATCGTTTGTTGAACTGTTATAATCACAGGGTTTGTGATAGAAAGGAAGTGAGACGGGGTCTCATATCTAGGAGTTCCTAGGTTGAGTTAGCACGGGTAGAGTCTAGGAGATAAGTCGTAAACTTGGATGTTTGCTGTGGGCTTAGAACTAGATCTATTATAGTGGATTCCTTCCTGGCTTGGTAGCCCCCAGAGTAGGTCGTTGTGAACGCCGAACTGGGTTAACAATTCTCTGTGTTGTTTACTTTATTGTCTGTTGCTTTTACTTGTTGATTATATTCTACTGTGGACATACGCTAGAGCATTTGTCTTAGCATTACAACTGACTACGTACGACAAATTGCTATAGCTTCTGTCTTAACATCTGTCCCCAGTAGGTGCCAGAATTTCACGTGTCAGCAAACCCTCATCACTAAGCAAGGTTGGTAGCTGAGCTACCAGTTGGTGGCTGAGCGACCAGTTACTTTTTGACTCTATAAATAGCCTTGTAAAGCAAAGAAAAATGGGATCTGATATTTTTACATTTTTAGAAAACCAGAGAAGAGAAAAAGAAGCTTGTTGCTAGGGTTTTTGAAGGTTAATCATTCAACTTGAGAGATCAAGGGGTTGATGTTCCTTCTTTGTTCCTCTATTAATCTTTGTAAGTTAACCACCATGACAATGAGTGGCTAAACTTTTGTTGTTGGGATTAGATGTAACTTATTATGAATATATGTTGATCTTCATCTTTTGATCTATATATTTTAAGTTGATTCATTAATATTTGTGACATTCTTGTTTTCATGATATTCATATGATTTAAATGATATAGACATATATTGTTTGGATCTTTAGATCTAGGATCATCACATATCAAAATCCTAAACTCTAGACATAGATTTAGGTTTTAATATTCACTTTTAATATTGAATCTTAATGCTATTGTGTGGGTCGATAAGTCGAGAGATCGAATATTAATCGACACAATAGATTCCACGATGTTTTTCGGACACGAAAATCATTGATGAGCAATATGTGAAGATGTTAATTAATCACTAGAATATATGATCATTTGATGGAATCAATATATACGATTGATAAAGTGAAGTCTAATCCCGACAATTTCTATCCTCTGAATTCTAATCTTTAATCTATCGCAGTCTTTACGAGATTTTAGCAATTAAACTTGAAACAAATAATTTTCTAAAACCCTACTTAAAACTAATGATTATTGTTGAACGGTTATTAATATCGCACTAGTCCCTGTGGATACGATACATAAAAATACTTTCTTTTGAGACTACATCAAGGTGCTCTATATATATAGCCCCAGCGCTTGGCCAAGGCCGTTGATGGGCAGTTAATGTCCATCAATGGCTTTCGGAAAACGGCTGAGGAGCCGTGATGAGCATTAAATGCTCATCATTCCGATGTCGAGCGTTACGGGACGCAGGGGAGACGTACGATGTTCAATGGTCAAGTGGACTTGGACTTTGTGCTTTGGGCCTTGCTCGACGGCCCAAAAGTGGATATCCTCAACGCGTTGGGCATTTAGGCCCAGTCCAGAACAATGACTAATACTATATAAAAAAAATAATAAAAAAGACTCATATTTTAATCAACAGATTAGACTTGGACTATATTTTTGTTGCAGGACCTATATAATTAAAATTTTGAGGTCTCCATATATTGGAGGTCCAGTGCCTTACGAAAGCCTAGACTTATTTGTGGTCGACCTTGATGATTATAGAGGTACATGTTTATTTTTTGGTTTGTGTTGAATATCCATTGTGCTCCCTCCTCTTCTTAATTCAAAATTCTATTTTGCTATTGAAGATGTTTAAACTTGTCACACTTTATTGTTGAAAGCATAATTTTTGGTATCAGTGTCAAGGGGTAGTCGTCGAGAAGGAGTGTCCCCATCACCTTGATTTAGGTAAGTCATCTTCACATTTCTCTATTGATTTTTTCTACAAGATGGAGACCAATTCCGACTTTGAAGAAGTTGGGGAATCTTCAGAGCCTTAACTTAACCGTACATCTAGAGGGTTCTCCTTCTCCAGTTTCTCTTCTTTCAATGTCGTCTAATAGTGGGTCTACTAGGGGATTAAGTGGGTCACATAACCGTTTTATAAATGGCATCAAGCTTTTGTCAAAAACAAAACAAACATGATTTTCTTTGACAAGGGATGATAATTTTGACGTGTTTAGGTTGGTTGTTCTTGAGGACAAATGGTTGTCTTAAGGAGATGTTGGTTAGAGACAGTTCATGGGGAGTTGAGAGAAGTTTATCAATAATTATAGGTCCATAAATATTAGAGGTGTGGGGGGTCAAATTAGGAAGAATAAGTTTCAGGAATTGATCATTTCTAATCATCTTGATTTTCTAACTATCTAAGAAGCTAAGTTAGGAGTTATGACAGAGTCTCTTTATCATTTCCTTTAGAGGAATGCCTTTTACGATTGGACTTTTGTCTCAGTTGTGGGAAATAATGGGGTATTTTATATTTGCCTTCTTTGCATTGGGCTTTCTAGAGTTTTATTTAGAGTAGGGTGTTGTTAGATTGTGTTGTTTTGGTATGAATGTCTATTTGAAGCACTCATTGGTGGATAAATAGTTGAAATGAAGTCATTTGATAAGGGTTGACTTCCTAGGGGGAGTGTGTGGTGGGCTTGGTCGTATTCATTTGGTATTCCCTAATAACGAGATAAGAAGTTATTTTGGGAATCATGCGAGCGATGAGGCTGGTGAGATTTATGAGTTCGGTGTTTTCATCTTGATCACGGGTCTTGTCAATCTTCTTTTCCTAGATAGGATGTTTCATTGGATTAGGTCAAATGCTAGTGTCATGAGTAAACTTAACTACTTTCTTATGTCAAAAGAGTGGTGGGATTCGTGAGGTTTTTTTTCAGACAGTCAACCTTTTCTTGGGATGTTTCTGACCACTATCGTTCATTGCTTAGATATGAATTCCTAGCAATTGTGGGGACCCAAGCCTTTTAGGTTAAGTAAATTTTAGCTTACCCATTAAGGACTTTATGAAATGATCACGTAGATTTGGGCTAGCGTGACTTCTATGAGAACAATTACTTTTGTGAAAAAGAACGTCATTTTTCTGATGTTTATGGTGCCTTATATATAGGCATGTCATATTAATAATGAAGTAAATAATGGAGAGTAGTTAAGAGAATAGTGGAGCTAGTGGAGGAAGTAGTGGGAGGTGTCCCATGTGCTCCTATTTTTCCGGATCTATCTCTTCTTCACCGTGAATAGGTCCCGCCCTTATCTGAGAAGGTAGGCACATCAAACCCTTTGAAAGGGTCAATAGGTGTTCGGGTCCATCTCTCCTAATGGATCAAGCCCACTTGTAAAATTTTGAATTTTGCTCGGTACATGTGCGATAAACCATACCACAACAAACAAAATTTATTTTTCTAGAATCATCTCCCTCATCTTGTAAGAATTTTTTTTTAAAGATGATACCTGGCGGTGCTTTTAAAAAAGAATAAGAGAATTGAATGGGAATGCATACAAGAATGACTCCAACAAGACAATTTTGCTATCAATAGATAAGAATTTATTATTCTTCCAAAACAATATGTGTTAGACTACATCAATTATTGGTTTAATATTCCATCTTTCAGAGGATTTCCTCCAATCGGTAAATCAAATTATAGCACTTAAATGGAAGGGTTCCGATTTTACAATGCAAAATTGTTGTTGTCTCCACGATTGATGAATGTCTACTCCAACTAAATAAGGCTTTTGAAGAAGTTAACCTTTAGACCAGACACAAATTCGAATAACTGTAATATTACCTAATCGCCGAAGTTCTTTCAAATTATTTTACCCATAATAATTAATGTACATCAATTAAGTATTGTAAATGTAAAACTACCCCTCCGTCTTTGTTGAACGACAATGTCTCCAAAACTAGAAAATTATGTTGTGAATGTACTTTCCTAACCTTATATTGAGGTTTGCCTTCCATAATCTAAATTTTGTTCTATGAAAATGTTCTTTTGCAAAAATTATTTGATTTGGTCGTGGTACGGAGATTTGGGTAAGATATAAACTGATTAATTATTATTAGTACTAGTATCATCTTGTTAAATTTGATTTGCTTGATCTTAATAATAAACTAATGATTTCTCATAAAAGTCAAATACAAGTGTATTTTAGACATAAAGTTGTAATAAAAGACACTATCCTTTTATTAAATATTATCTTCTCTTGTCTCTTTTGCACCAGCTAATACACCCATACTTCTTTAGTTGTACTTTTGCAAAGGGAGAAGAAGTAGGTTGCCTCCTGCAGCAAGGTCGAATAATTTACGTGTTCATGTTCCAAGGATCATGCCTCAAGAAAAAAATCAAACCAATTTTTATTAAAATAAAAAAAATGTCTTAATGATAAAGAAAAATAAAGGATTAAATCTTGTAGTCTATATAAATATATCATTTTTTTATTATAAAAAAAATATATCATATTTTTTCAGTTTTTTCTTTTTTTAAATTAGCAAATTTTAGTCATCTAAATATTTTTTATCACAATTTTTTAGTCTCTTTTTGTAAGTTAATTCATGTGTACACTTTAAAACAAATTTAATGAGTTTTTTGTATTCATGTTTGTAATATGATAATAATTTTTACCCACAGAAAATTAATTTTTTTAAACAAATGATTAATTAAATATAAATTTTAAGTGCAAAAAAAATTCATATTTAATTCATCTCTTGTTAAAATAAATTAAAAGCCCATTTATTTTTTATAAAAAAATAATTTATATCAGAAAATGATGTCTCAATCCACAATAAAAATGATAGGATTCAATGAACATTATTCATAAAGGATTCAATGAACATTATTCACAAAAGTATATCTGTATTTACATTTCTCTAAAGATAAGAGCTTGCTTGAACTTGAGACTTTAATTTCAAATCCGATACCTGTTTTTGTATCTTTCGATCAAACCTTGGAGTTAAGTACATTTTTTTAATAAATAAAAAAAATCCTCATAATAATCAAGCTATGAAAAATAAATGAGAGATAGTGAAAAATATATGTGAGATATGGACAAGGCACAATTGATCTAGATAGTGAATTCGACCCATGTGAGATATTCCACTAGGGTCCCAACACCCCAAAATTGAGATGAGATTTTTAATTGTTTTTATTTATTGGAGAATAAAGACTAAAGAGCAAATACCAATCTACAACCTACAATTATATATCTGCATGCATTATCTCTACGCATTCGTTGGTGCATTGTATTTGAATCCTACTCTGACAAATTCTTCTTTCTTATCATTCTATTCCAATTCATATAGCCAATTTTCTACAATTATTTCTATATGCCACAACCACCCACTATAATTTTCTTACTAATTAATTAATATTTATTGGATTAAAAGCACAATATTGTTCTATGTTTGAATGAATACATATCTACATAAAAGTTAAAACGCACCTAACTACATATCATACATGAGAATTTGATTACTTTTGAGGATAATATATGAAAACAACCAACTTTTTTAAAGGCGTATGATTTAGGTAATTGGATTTTTTCTTAGTATATTTAAATCGATTTAAATTGGACAGAAAAAAAATATCTAATCTTGAATTTCAATGTAATGTTTTTTCTAGTCATAAAGATGTAAATATTCATACGAGTTAAAAATAGGAGATCCTGTTTTTTGTTGATGGGAGAAGGAAAGTGATTTAGTTAAAAAAGTTGTCTTTTTTGTTGAGTTCAAATGTTCTAAATTGGGAGTTGTGTTGGTATGTTAAATGGAAGTAACAGTCTCATTTTGAATGAAGATGTTGCATCCAATTTCACGTGACGGTGGTTGTTCAAAGACCAATTTAGTGATCTAACATATTTTTTTCATGACCAAACTATCAAAAATGAAGTCTTGCTAACAATGTTGTGGGCATGTGTAATTGCTGTTGTGCCAATGTGTTATTCAAGGGGTGAATGCTTGTGATCAGGTGTAGAAATAGGTCAAGTCGATCTACGGTGGTTACGATTTAGTTTACATAGACTTAAGTCGATTGGGTTATACTATCTTTTTAAAATAGAGTAGACTGAAGTTTTATTATAAGCTTATTTAGTTAAAAAAAGTCATACTATAGACTATAAAAAAAACCTTTTATTTCTATTAAACCGGCTTACTTAAGTAAATACAAATAATAATTTTACTAGTATTATTATTATTATATATTAAAATTTGTACATGATTAATTTGTCATTTGGTTTATTGATGAACAAAAATTTTAATTTTTGTCCGGTCTTTTGACTCTCAAATTAGTACTGTGAAACCTTTTAAAGTTTATCCTATCATGTACTGTTATGTCATGTGTTGTCAAATAATTATCTTTTGTAGATCAAACGAATTCTTAACCGTTGTTTGAGGATACATGTTTGTTAGGATCAAGCTAGTTTGTGATCAATGTCGGTCCCGACAATTTGGAGGCCATGTACCGAATATTAAAAGTGAATTCCTTAATTGAAAAAATACACAATTTTTTTAATAAAAAAATAGTACTCTTTTAAATTATCAATAATACACGAGTTTCTGTTTATCTTTAAGCCAAGACAAACCCTTTTTTTTTCTTTCTAAAACATACACTTAACAACTTTAAATTGGGGCAACAAAAGTAGATTAAAATAATGTGAAGATATTTTATTTATATTTTTGAATAATATTTATTTTAAAGTGACCTACGAACATATAATATTATTTTTTTAGACCCTTAAAAATTGGAGGTCCGGCGCGCTAGGACACCCTGCACACCCTCGGAGCCGACCCTATTTGTTACAAGCAAGCAGACCCATAGTTTACATCAATTGTTTGTATGTCTATATATAAGGGAGTATACCTACTCTATGCAATGAGAATGAGAAGTTCCCAACAATATTTTGATTGGATTATTACCAGCCCTCTCATGGTGGATATGGAGGCTTGATATCTGTGTGGAAGCGAGGATTGTTGTCATTTAAATTACTTATTGTAGAGGTTGGTTTCGTTGGTGGGCATAGCTCTCTATTCTACTTTAAAATAGATTTTATAAAAGTTAAGGGTGAAATGAATATCTAAATAAGATGTTAATATTAGGTATTTTAGATTTTCATGAATAATTAAAAGTTTGCTCTCAAAAAGGGCAAGGCCAGATCTAAGTATTTTCGTGAAGTATAGATAGATAAGTAGTGGATAGGGTGTAAATTGTTAGTGGCACCCCCATAAATGCTATATTACATCCATTTGATTTGATAAATATCTCACACACATACATATCACATAACAAAATCATAAATGAAACATCAGATCTATCTATGTAAAAATCATTAAATGACGAACTGACTTAACATGTCGACTTTAAAACTTCAACTTAACCTATCTAAACTAGCAGGTTAAATGGATTGACCCGATAAACTAGACCCATTTTACCACCCTTATAACGTACTTATAAATTTTCAAAATTATAGTTTTATAGATAAACAACTTTTTTTGCTCCTGAATGTGCGGTGCACATTGTTGTATCAAGATTGAACATCCTCTGATTTTTTATTTTTTTTGGTCAAGTAGCCTAGTAATTGAGCTCACACGCTTAAAGTGCAAAGAAGTGAGGAATCTAAGGTTCGAACCTCAACCCCTCTAATAATAATTTTGGTAACTATCAACTGAACCATATTTACGGGACTCCTCTAGTGCTTTTTTTTTTTTTGGATAAGTGAGAGGTTCGAACTCCAACTCTCTGCATAAATAATGCAATGTTCATGCCAACTGAATTAAGCTCACATGACTTCTCTAATACTTCTTTAGTTAGTCATTTTGGTTATTATGTCTTTTTTTACTCATTATCTTCAAATGCATTTTCAATTTGGTTTAGGCTTGGTTATGCGGTGGGATTCTTAGTTTTGGCTGAATAACTATAAGATTTCACATTTACAATGAAGCTACAAATACTAACATCTCAAAATCATAGCAAAAATACGAAACCAAACATCATATCAGTCCATTAAATTTACAAACAAAAGAAACTTTTGAGGATTTGTCAGTAAAACAATAAAGGAGTTAAATTATACCAATAAAAAGGGTTAAATATATTTTTTGAATAAGGGTTAAATATATTTTTGTTCCTCTAAAATTTTTGTTTTTAGTTGTAGTCCTTACTTATTTACAAAAATTCATATAGTATGTTCCAAATGTCTTTTTTATGACACATCATTATTAAAACTTTAAAATATCATTAATTATATAATTTTTATTTTAATAATTTAATCTGTAATTTAAAGTTAAAGATAAATTTAATAACTATTAAATAGTTAAATTGCTACTAATAATATTTTAAGATCTTTCTCCATGACATCTCATAAAAAAATAATTTGAAACATGTTTTTTTTAACATCATTTGAAACATGTTACATTAACTTTTATAAGAAACTAAAATTGAAAATAGAAATTTTAGAGAATTAAAGTTCCAAAGGAGATTTTCTTTTGATGATTTTGTTTTTTATGAATAAATTTAAAGATGTATTGGTTTATTTTATTTTTTTGACGGAGTATTAGGTTATTTTTTAACCTATAAAATACAATATATTCATATAAATAAGTTTTTATATTAATTTATATTAAGTTCATGCCACGGAACCTAAAAAAAATATTTAATCCAAAAATAATTCAACCCGGCTTTGCCAAGCGGTTCGTTTAAGCACCCCGGTTAATTTCTAAACCGAACCGGGCGGACCGGTTCACTACTAAGCCGAAGTGGATGTGTTGGCACAACAAAACAAAACCTGTTACCGTGAGACATGCAGAGCGAACGAGAGAGGGAGTGGCATGGAAATAGCGAGCGTGTTCTTCGATTAGGGTTTTGATTTTCCCCAATACCAAATTCCAAGGTGAGTGAGTGCGTAATAATAATCCACTGATTTCATCTCAATTATTTTCATTTTTTTGGATTTAATTTTCTTCTTTGAGTTGCAAATTGAAACGCAGTTGAATTTGAAGCCCCCTTCAAAAGCTAAGCTATAATGATGAAGAAAATTGTGTGTGAGATAGAAGTGTTTTTGTTATGTGCAGGGAGCGAGTGTGAGGGATTTAGAGAGAGTCGAGTAAAGAACAATTCGAGAGAGATTTTTTTCCTATTTATTTTTCAATTTTTAGGGATTGCGTTTCATTGATCCTTATTCAAGTTTTCAATGGAGCAACGAAAGCTTGTGGTTAGTTACATACATTTATATTAATCAATTAATTTTCCTATCAATTCAATTAATCAAGATATTCAACAATAACATCTCGTTTTTATTGTTTAATTGTACAAAATACAGATTTAATTTACTTTGTTCATGAAATTTGAACCTTAGGTTTTGGGTATTCCATGGGACGTTGATACTGATGGCTTGAAAGAATATATGAGCAAATTTGGTGAGCTAGAAGATTGTATTGTTATGAAGGTTAGATATGAGCGGCATTATATTATATTGTGGTTAGATATTCAAGTGTTAGATATTGATATTCGTTTTTTTGTTCTGTTATTGTTGTTTCTTTTCATGTTTAATGCATGATTTTATGTGGTTGTGCTAAATTCGTTGATACTTGGTCCCCTTAACCATTTGGTCCAGGGTGATCCCTGGCCGATATGTAAGGAAAAACATTTGTTGGTAGAGATCAACCCCTTAAATGAATCTCATATAGTCTCTGCAGTTGCGCGCGGAGGATGCCTTGGTTTACCCCAAAAGTAATGCTAAAACATTCATTGAAATTGGAAATTGGAACTACATTTTCATGCTCCATTGTTCAAATGCTTCTGCATGGATTTTGGAGAGAATGCAACATGCTTATTCATGTTTTGTGGTGCTACACAAACAAAGAAAAGATGAAACCTAGAAATAATAGAAAAAGAACAGAAAAGAACTAATTGTTGTTTGCTTTATGACACTTTTTGTGAAATATAAAATGAAATATCCTTATACGACATTGTTTGTTTTTAATGACAAATTGTTAGTATGTTGATTGTTATGTTAGTTTTTGAACCTTGGACCTCCAACTCTTTAACCCTTAGCTCAACCGGTTGAGCTACCCATCCCACCCATATCCTTATACCACATTGATTTAGTGATTGTTTTATAATGCTAAATGTGTCTTTATTTTTAAACTTTAAGTTTTGTGGAGGCACATTTTAATCTATATTTTTTATTTTAGGAACGGTCAACTGGCCGGTCTCGCGGTTTTGGATATGTTACATTTGCATCATTGGATGATGCTAAGGTAACTTCTCTTCACACTCAAAAACATACATAGCTACTATAGCTAGTATATGAGAAGGTAGCTTGAATATGCTTAATCCCAATTTGTGTTGCTTCTAAATGCAGAATGTGCTATCTAGTGAACACAGCCTTGGCAACAGGACGCTGGAAGTCAAAGTGGCCACACCAAAGGTTTTTAATGCATGAAATTTAAATTTGTGTTTACTTACTTCTACTTTAGTTCATGGCTGGTCTACTTTTAAGTTATATGAGATATGGTGATGATGTTGTGGATTGTACTGATTATTCTTGGCATGCTTTCCTTTTAAATTAAAGGAGGAGATGAGGGCACCAGTCAAAAAGGTTACCAGAATCTTTGTGGCTAGGATTGCACCATCAGTAACAGAAGAAACTTTTAGGAGGTATATCGAGTTTCTCCATTAAAATTATTGGGAGTATTTTCTTCTTTCGGGATGTAGTCTCATATAGTCTCTTGATGCTAAGATAACGGATGCATTAATTTAACATATTTCTTTCTTTCCTTTTATTTTTCCCCCTTGCAGTCATTTTGAGAAATATGGTGAAATAACTGATTTATACATGCCAAAGGTACTTTCCTCACTTTGATGCTGTTGGTATGTATTTATGCATGCCGTGTACATATACACATAACATAATGTTAATAGCAGTTGTTAGTTATACAATTGCACTGCATCATTATGGTTGTGTGTGTTAATTTTGTTAAAATTTATTTATTTTTAACTCTAGATAGTTTATGATTTATTTCCAACAGGATCGAGGATCAAAAACACATCGCGGAATTGGTTTTATAACTTTTGCAAGTGCAGGTTTGACCGCCATTATTTGTCTGTGTTATAAGTATCTGCATATTTTAACTTATGGATTTGTCATAGCTTAATTATCCTTGAATTTTATTTAATTTAGAATCATAGATAATTAACTAGTATAGATAACTAGTATTGTGATTATAATTGGCAAAAGACAATTTTGCGAGTACTTCTGGATTCTGTGACATGGCTGCTATGCCTTTTGTTTCTGTCTCTCTATAAATAAATAAATAAAACAGAGAATGTATCATTAATATTCCAGCAACTATTTCCACTGGACTTGAATTTTTTACCAATTGACACATGTATTTTTGTTAAAGTTGAATTTTGTACTTTATATTTATTTTATGGGACATATTGTTGGCTTTTAGATTTATAAGTACAAGGTACTTTGTTAAATTGTACGCTGTATTGCTCATAAGAGTCAGTTACTTCCCTCTGCATTTGGAATATTTATATTTCATATATAACTTCACTTCTGATTATTTCAATCGATAAGTTTGCCTATTTATTAAAAGTTATTGGGATAGCTTTCTTGACTACTGAAGAATTGTAAAAGTTCTTGTTTTATTTTTCCTATTTTGCTTTTCTCCCTGTATTAATTTCTGTAAGGCCTATAAGGAAGATATTTGTTTGCAGATTCTGTAGAGAACTTGATGAAAGAAACCCATGAACTGGGAGGTTCTGATGTGGTGGTTGATCGAGCAACACCTAAGGCAAGATTTTTCAGAGCAACTCTATTACAAAATAACAGTTTGATGATGGAAAGATAGACTATTGTACATGCCTTTTCTTATGACTTTTGGAAATAAGATGTTATGTCATTTTGGCAGGAAGATGATTTCAAGCCAATTGGCAGAACCAGAACGTCACAACAAGGAGGATATGGTGCATATAATCCATATAGTTCTGCACCAACTAGATATGCAGCACTTGGTGCTCCAACTATGTATGATCATCCTGGTTCAATTTATGGAAGTAAGCATGGAAACATTGATAAAAGAGAGTCGGAATGCATAGACAGCTTTTCCTGCGCGATATTAAATTAAAATTATTATATACCAATTTTTTTTTATTAAATCTTATAGTTGCTGCAACTGACTGTTTTAAATGGTAAATTAGGGTCAGAACCTGTTCGTGGAATGAGCAAAAAGATTTTTGTTGGTCGTCTTCCCCCGGAGGCAACCACTGAGGATCTTCGCCTGTATTTTGGAAGATTTGGCCATATATTAGATGCTTATATACCTAGGGTAAGATGTCAAATGAAACAAATACAAGTGTTTTTTTTTAAGAAGCTAAGTTAGCCACCTAAATTGGAACAAATACAAGTGTTAAAAGCTGGCTAACCCATCTGTCTATTTTGATCTAGGATGTCAAGAGATCTGGTCATAGAGGTTTTGGTTTTGTGACTTTTGCGGACGAGGGTGTTGCAGATCGTGTCTCTCGGAGATCTCATGAAATTTGTGGACATCAGGTACTTTAATTTTTTATTTTTTGTTGCTGTGCATTATGACCCTACTTGTATCCTTCCTTTTTTTTCTTTCCCGCATTTGGAAATGACAATGAAATAAGTGGATGTATTTAAGCTTCTTCAACACTCCCCCCTCCTTACTGCTTGCAGTGATCTACTTGACATTACATCAGTATGCAGTGATTGCACTGAATAATAACAGACATGTACAGCAGACCTACATGACATGTTCATGCAGATTCCTTCTGACATAGCATCATGTCAAAAATGTCCAGTTGAAATCCAATGATGACTCTGTTTGTTGTGTATACTTGTGTATTTACGGCTGCATAAATTCATTCTTCTGAAACTTGACTTAGCATGTATTCCTTATATCGTATAAACTTGTGTAAAAGAGCGTGTGTGTGTGTGTGTGCGTACATGTTTGAAATGTATACAAGTGTGTGTTTGAATCGTGGATTTATAAATGATTTTATTTCTTTGCATCATGCTCCTGCAGGTTGCCATAGATTCAGCCGCCCCTCTTGATGAGGCAGGGCCCAGTGGGAACACTATGTTGAATAGCATGGATACTTTCAGGGGATATGGCGGACCTGTGAGGCCTTATTTTGATCAAAGTCCTGTGAGGCCACCTTATGGAAGAGTGTACGATAACCTGGACTTCGATGATGTGAGTATTAGATTATATAGATTCATTTTTATTATCATTTGCATTGCTGAAATAATGTGATAAATTGATAGAAAGCTGAAGAAAACTGGAGAGATTTGAGAGAAACTGAAATTTGTATTTCTGAACTCTAAAGACCTAGCTTGCAACTAATTACATAGTACAGTATTTGTAGATTCAAGTTGATGGTTATAGTTAACTGTTAGACTCTAGTTACTGACAGAATCTGATTACTAAGCTACAATAAGCTCATCCTAACACACTAAACTGCAGTTGGTTATAGGCACAGTCTTCTAACCCATGAGCCAAAGACCCATTTGGCTAACAGAAACAGGAGAAATAAAATTAAATAGCAGAAATACAAATTGACAAATATACTTATCACACACTTGAATGATTTTATAATTGGTAAGAAATTGTAAATTAGGTTATTTGTCCAGAATTTGCCCCTGTTTTTTGGAATCTACTAGACATTTAATATGTAGTGTTTCCTAGTGTACACTACTGGCAAGTAAACTGAAATGCTTGTGTTTTTTTTATCGTTATGAGAAAGATGGATGATATATATTTTTTGAAGTGTTCCTTGGATGTAAAAGAATGGACAATAAAATATTGGAATACTGAATCTAGTTCGATGCTTCTTGCTTTCGGTTATTATTCTTATTTTTTGTTGCTATTTGTTTATTTTGCAGTGGAGTTATGGAGTTGCTAGTAGAAGACCATCAAGAGCAGATTGGAGGTATAGACCATACTAGGAGAGTATGGTTTAATTGGCTACAATGCATTCCAAACGCCATGGGTGCCATGAACAGCTGTGAAGGTCTTCTATTAAGAATGGTTTCAAGTATTATCAGTACTAAGCTGGATTTTAATTTATACATTGTAAACCAGATAAATCATTTTTTTGCCCCTTGAGCTTTAATCTTGTATTCTTTTATTGGTTTATAAGAATTTTTGGCCGATCCTCTTGCATCGTGTTTTTGCCCAGTTTATTAATGTTCCAATTTATATTCAAACTAGTATTGTGGTTAGTGACAAACCTTAAGAACTTGTGACTCAAATTTAGAAAACTCGTTACGCTGGCGGTGGTTAAAGGTACACTTCCCCTACTTTCATCTATGGCAGCACATTGTCAAAAACATGTTCATAGAACGTGATATCAAAATATTTAAAGAAGAAAGTTCGTCCACATAAATCACTGTGCTTTATATATACAGACAACTCATAACTAGGTACAAAGAATAATGTAATGCGAGCTTTCTAACACATGCCGATTACATCAAAGGGCATTAAGACAATGCAGAATATTCTTCTATAACCTGGTCAAAACCTCAATGACTTCAGGCACGTACATGGGAATGGCTGGTGAAGCAGCTTCCTAAAGATCTTAGCTGGGCATATTTGGGGAATGAAAATACTTTGCAAATCTTAGAAGTTTGATGGTCCTGTTGTACAGGTGTGAAACTTCTCATACTTTCTGCTTTCAACTGTGCCCTTCTAAGTTTCTTTAGAATCTTATCCATTGTTGAGGATCTCTTCTTTTCCAATTTCATCTATGTCAAACATTATCATGGTCAGAAATATATTACAAGTGCCCCTGCTGTTGTTATGAACACTTGCTGCATTTATATTCTTAGTTTTATAAGACTTCAGTAATTTGACTGATAATAGTGTGAAACCACCTTAATAAACTTAATCTTGCTCTTTATCATGATAATATGAATACAAGTTTGTGTGTAATTCTGTACACTCATTATCCTTGGTATTATAAATTAAAATAGACAAATTGTATTGAATAAAAGTACCTCAAGTTTCCTTATTTCAGCTTCAGCCTTTGCTTTCTGCAAATTCTCCCATGCGATGATTTTGGCTTCCTCTCTCTGTAACCTGCGCCAAAAAAAGAAGCTCATGGATGAATGTAAAGTAAACCCATCACATTATCTTGGGTGAGATTCAGATATCTTACTAATGATGATATAAATAACTGAAAACACAATGGTATTCATATTGCAGCCTCAAAACTGTAAAAGAATTTCAGAGTATATAGTGTTTAGCATTTATGAGACATACTTGGAAGTGTCCAAGGTTGACTCTTCAATATCCCAACATGAAACTTGGGCATCAACACCACTGTCTCTCATTTCTGTTCTATGCATTGGGTCATTTTTTGTCACTTTGGCTCCATGCCTCTTGGATCCCCTAGTAACAGTGGCTTGACTGTCAACTTCCACATCTCTGACTTCTAATTTAGGATAATGGCAATATTCTTGATATATGGCCAAAGTGGCAGCAGATTTTGGAGATAAATCTGCATCATTCTCTGTTTCTGTAGGGCTCATTTGAGTACCTTTATCACATCTTGGAACAAGAGACATCTCAGTTTCCTCATTATTCATTCCATCATGTTCCTCATCTGTAAATTAAAATAACAGAAAAAAATTTAATATGCAGATTGTTGGATCTTGGACAGTGTTATCAAATAGTGGCCTATAGCATAGTAGAATTTAACAAATCACTATTGTTTCGCAATACACTATTTTTTTTTTCACCACCCGTATCCGGCCCACTTGACCGTAATCTGGTTTGGGGCTCAGTTCTGACATCAAGTGGTTCCAACCCCCTCCCGATCACAGTTGCGGGGAATCGAACTGTGGTCCTCCCTACCAAACCCAACACCAATCACCACCGAACCAACTAAGGATTGGTCGCAATACACTATTTAGGTACATAGTGTTCTTAAAAATAGTGATTATAGCACTGCAATGTTAAAGGAATTTGTTCAATTTGAACAAATTGCTATTTTTTCGCATTTGGCTACATTGATCTTAGATATCAACATGTAATAATAGTGTATAGATGTCACCTTGTAATATATGAAATTTACTTTTGGTAGTATTTATTATTACCTTGAGATGTAGGAGATGAAGGGTCACACAGCAAATCAGATTCAGAACACATGTGTCCAGTGGACTTTGATGAATGCCTTACACCATTTTGGTTGTGCACAGGACTAGAATATTGGATTCCATGATCAATGTCATAACCAAAAACTGTACCATGTGGGTCATCATCATCATAATGGTGAACAGAAACAGCAACAGGTGCTAACACACCAGTTGAAAAAGGAGAACTAACCATTAAATTCCTCACAACAAAACCTTGTCTAAGTTGTGTAACTGATGGTGAATAATTTGAGTAAAGAGCCATCCCAGGAGGAGGAACAATTGGACCACTAATTGACTTAGGTCTTCGTTGTTGATTTTGTTGTGTATGTGAAGTTCTTCTGCTATCAGTATATGATGCTGAAACTGGACTACAAATCCATCTTTCAGCTTCATCCCATTTTGAAGGCATTGTTCTTCCACCACTGAATGGTGTTAAACCAGACATAGTGTGTCTTCTGCTACTGTTGTTGCTACCGGTATGCTTTGATACTCTCTCTGAGCTCCAACCTTTGTTGTTCTCATACCTTGTTCTGTCCCTATAATATGGTGCTCCTGGACTTGGGAAAGAACCCATGTTAGAGGAAACTGAAGCTGAAACAGAAGCAGAAGAGTCCTTCTTGATGTCACTCAGTGAGTTAGAGAGCTCCATTTGGTTACCAAGCACACAGTAATTTCAGTACTAAAATGGAAAGCTAAACTTATTTTGGCCCACCTACTCTTTATTTGAAGAGAGATATTAATAATACATTTTCTAACGCATTTCATTTTTTAAAACTCAATATCTAATTCGAAGACTAACTAATCCGAGCGATCCAATTCTACAGTCTTCTCACAGGGTCTCATTTAAAGTCAGAGTTTAGTTTTTTATATGGACCAACCCACAAAAATTGGCATTGGGGAAAATGAAACTTGAGAGACATATTTCAAGGTCTCAAACCAAACAGCCAGGCACGGACGAGCTAGCTGGGCGAAGGGATTCCCGAGTCAAACGACTAAGTGGCTTACACATTCCATCTTATTCGTTGAAAAGAGTCTTTTTGAGACTAGTTTGATGCTTCTTGATATGTAACTTTTTCTTTTTTACTTTTATGAGGTTGATATATCATGGTGTAGTGTACTTATATCTGAACAGATTCGTTTTACCCAAAAGGAAAAAATGTAAGATTTTGACCAGTCATGAAGCATGACATAAACAAAGTTAAGTAGAGTGGTGATCATGTAAAAAAAGGACAAAGTAAATTTGTACCTAAAGTTAAACTACAAGAACTAGAAAAACAGCTGGTGGAAAATCATTAATATTAATCATGGATTCATGGTTATAGTATTATTCAATATTTTCATTCATATAAGTCCCCTTACCTTACCTCTCAGCTAAAAATAAAATAAATTATTGTTGATTTTTTGTCATATTGCTTTGATCGGTGGTCGGTTTAAAGTAACGTTTTGTGTTGGGTTAGGGTGGGGGGACATTCTAAGAATGCGGACATGTTATATAGTGAGACGAGACATATCACGTTAGACCATACCCCAATCAATTATGCATTTTGTTTAGGATGATACATTTCATGAGTAAAAAAAATTAGGAAAATTTCCCTGAAAATTTTATTAGGTACTCTGAGATAAGTAAGAGATTGAATTGAGTGTATGATTAGTATTATGATGATATGTCATAATTACGGTGACTCACCGTAATTTTTTAAAAGCCACATTTTATAACTTCTGTAAAATTACAATGAGTCAATAAAATTATAGTATATTACACTGAATCTCTAACTATTTAACATGGGGTGTATGATTGAATCAAAGTAATTTATATATTTAATATGTTAAAATTATGAATAAAGCATGTGGTGTATGATTGCTCTTATATGTAAATTTTAGTTTTTTTTTTTTTTTTTTACAGAAAATGTAAATCTTAGTTGAAATTTGAAGGATTAGGAAGTGGACAATAGCACCGTGAGACATATTATTATATAGACTCCCAAGAAGACCCACCCTTCGATTTGTCATATCTTATGTAAATTACAAAATACAAACGTCCTCACATGCAGTGGGCCAATTAAGCTGAGATTTCGTTAAATTTTTCACACTTAAATTTGTTTTTCATGTTATACAAGTTGACAAAAAATAGTAAGGGTGAAAATTAATTCAAGTAGTTAATAAATTTTGTTTCAAAAAAAGTAGTTAATAAATTTTATTTAAGATTGAATTATTTGCATATGTAAGAATCTGATTTTTTACTAAAATAATAATAAATTACAAATTTTACTTAATTTGTGGGCAAATACTTTCAGATTACTCAAGACTAATACTATCCTATAATCCGGAGGAGATAAGGCAAACAAAAATATTTGTTTAATAAGTGTTTGATTGCTTAAGCGTTTTAAGTATTTGAATAATACTACTATATCCACTGCAATTATTTATTAATTTTAGTCTAAAATAATGCATTTTGAAACGTGTGCTAAAAAAATTATAAATGGCCGATGTTTAAGGTGTTGTTGCATATGAATTCAAAATTGTGATTTTTAAATTGACAGATTTTGAATTCAAATTGACATATCTAAATGTAGCTACAAGAGAAAGAGATGGGTAGATTCCTAAAGGTATTTTTTGGTTGAATGATTCAAATTCATTGAAAGAGTCACTTGCTCCTACTATTAGGATTTGAGATGCCGACCTACAAGCAATCCTCTATCCATTTCAAAATGAGTATATTGAGGAATGCAATAATGATTTTAAAAGAAATGACACTTTTACTAAATTAACTTTATAATTTATAACTTTTACTAATAATTTATACGATGAATATTTTATATTCTAATACGCCTCCGTCCGTAGTCGAAAAAAGAAGGTTGACGACTGCTGAGACCATTTCTAAAAAATCATCAAACAATTGCAGTGGAGGGCCATTGGTGAAAATGTCAGCTATTTGTTAGTGAAACAGAACATGTAGAACTATAACTTGGCCTTTAGCAACCTTTTCATGCACAAAATGGATATTCATTTCAGTGTTATATGTGTCGATGTGGGATATGATTACCTAACAAGTAAACAACGTACACTAACATTGTCACAATAGACAAGAGTGGCTTTCATGACTGGACATTGGAGTTCTAACAGTAACTCTCAAAGCCAATATAATTCAACAACATTAGCAACACCACGATATTCTGATTCAGCACTAGAGCTGGATAAGATTGATTGTTGTTTTGCAGACCAAGAAACCAAATTATCCGCAAGGTGGACACTATCTGGACATAGACCTTCTAGTATATGGGCATCCTCCCCCGCCAGCATCTGTATATGTGGTGAGGGTACATATCAACTAGGGAAGGAGAAAGATGTAGACCATGGTGAATAGTACCCTTAATGTACCTAATATTTTGCTTTAAGGCAGTCACATGTTATTTGTGTGTATCATGTATAAAGAGACACACTTGTTAGATGACATAGGCAATATCGGGTCTTGTGAAAGTTAAATATTGCAATGCACCTGATAGATTATGATATGGGTTACCTAAGAGTCCACTGAGTTTTACTTTAATGTCCACAAGGGTAGATCCTGGTTTGCAATATGACACGACAACTCTCTCAATATTAGAATATAAAATATTCCTTGAAGTTTAGTGGGATGTATTGGATTGAGATTTAAATTGATTTTAAAATACTTTTTTATGTTAAAAAATTTCATTGGTATTCAATCAAGACTTTTATAAAATCAAATCAAATCTTGTGGTATTCAATTAACATTATTAAGATTTTTGTTTCAGGGCAATGAAATCCGCTGTTATTCGATTGAGATTTCTCAAGACTTATAAAATGTCACTTGGTATTCAAAAATCAACAGATTTTGGTGGATTCTTTCATGTAGTGGATTTCGTGAGACTTTTTAGTTAAAAATACACTTGAGAGACTCTTCCAACAACCTTACCAAAAACCTTGAGACTTTTTCAAACACTCCGAGAATTTTTTCTTTAAGAGTTCATCATCATTGTACCATAATTTTTCTTCTTCTTTTCTTTCTTCACTTGCTAATCAAACATGGTTTTTGCAAGTTTTCTTTTTTAACAAATTCTGCAACTTTTGCTATTTCTTGTGTCATTTCGGTCATTGAAGTGGGTTATGTAGTTGGTTTAACAATAAAAAATTACATTTTTTTATATATACAATGGGTAATCCGTGATTCACTTGCTCCATCTGCTTTTATTTCCAACGTCGTACGTAAAGAAAAACACTGAACTTTTCATCGTATGTTTTTTTGTTGTTGTTTTGGATTCTAAAAAAAAAAATTATTTATTTATTACTCTTATAATTTTTTTATTAAAATTTATTTAGTCTTTTGAAATTTTCCAAATATATATCGAGTCTTTTGAAATTTTCCTAATATATAAAGTATTATGAAATCTTGATTGTAAAAAGTCTTTTTAAAAAAATCTCTCAAAATCCATTCAAATCGTGTGTTGAAAATCTTGATTGTAAAAAGTCTTTTGAAAAAAATCTCATAAAATCAATATAATCTCACGAAGTCATTTAAAATCTTCAAGACTTTTTTTGTCAAAATAATCTCTTGAAATTTCAATCCAATATTTAGTCTTCTTTTTGTCTTTTTTTCTCTTGTATTTTAATTTTAGCCTTGTTTACGAAAAAAGATAACATATATAATCAATTTTGTATATATTATTAGTATCTTTTATATTTAGTTAAGAGAATAATTTGGCTTTGATATCTTAATAGAATTATGTTCTTCATTGTTTAATAGTAAATATTTATATAATGATATCGAATTGAGTCTAATTATTCTCTAACTAAATATAGAAGGTACTAATAATATTATTTTTTACAATGAAAATACTAATAATTTATACAATGAATATTTTATATTTTAATTCTATTAAACTAAAAAAAAATTGTTACATGATGTCTCCGCTTATCACTAACTCACACATATCTTTTCACATTGGAAATTAAACGTCAAATACAAGCAGACTTAATTACATTTTTGGTCATTTATCTTTAAGCTAAATTGCACTTTTGGCCCCCTAAGTTTCAGAAACTTGCAATTTTGGTCCCTTATGTTTCAAAATAACACTTTTGGCCCCCTAAGTTTCAAAAAGTTGCAATTTTGGCCCCTTATGTTTCAAAATAGCATTTTTCGCCTCTTAAGTTTCAGAAAGTTGCAATTTTGACCCCTTAAGTTTCAGAAAGTTGCAATTTTGACCCCCTATGTTTCAAAATAGCACTTTTGACCCCCTATCTTTACCCTTTTTGCAAAAAGTCAATTTTGACTAAATCAAAATTGATGTGGCATAATAATATATAAACTTGTTAAGTATAAACCGCAGAGGCAAAATAACATAATTAAAATGACATAACAAGTCAAACTTGTTACATATATAAGAAATTACATTCAAAATAGAAGTTCAAGACACTTTTCTAAATCAAAATGACATAACAAATCAAGTCATTACATAATCAAAATAACATAATCAAAATGACATAACAAGAAGCACGAAGGGTTTCCAATTTCCATTGTTTCCTATTTTTGGATTTGGGATTAGGTTTTTTTTTACGTATAGTGAAAAATCCTTTTGAATAAACGTCACGAAGGATTAGATTAATTCTTTAGGATTTAAGATTATATATGTGTGTTAGTGAAATAATAAATTTAAAGCACGTAACTCGATCAAAATTGACCTTTTGCAAAAAGGGTAAAGATAGGGGGCCAAAAGTGCTATTTTGAAACATAGATGGCCAAAATCGCAACTACTGAAACTTAGGGGGCCAAAATTGCTATTTTGAAACATAGGGGGTCAAAATCGCAACTTTCTGAAACTTAGGGGGTCATAAGTGCTATTTTGAAACATAAGGGGCCAAAATTGCAAGTTTCTGAAACTTAGGGGGCCAAAAGTGCAATTTAGCCTTATCTTTATTTTATGTTTCAAGTTGGTCCCTTCCGTCAATTTTTTTACTATTACTATTAAATTTTAACACGTCTCATCCGTCCAAGTGTGCCACGTGTCCAAATTAGTTTGTCACGTGTCTAGACTTAATGGTTATAGTTAAAAATTTGACGGAAAGGACCAACTTGAAACATAAAATAAAGATAAGGGACCAACTTAAAACTTTTAAAAGATAAGGACCAACTTAAAACTTTTAAAAGATAAGGGACCAACTTAAAATCTAAAATAAAGATAAGGGACCAACTTGAAACTTTTAAAAGATATGGGACCAACTTAAAACCTAAAATAAAGATAAGGGACAAAAATGTAATTAATTCAATACAATACAAGTATGTATGTTGGTAGTACAATTGTGCTCATCTAACAGTCAAAACTAATCTTTTACCAAATCAAAACTAATTGCACCAAAACTATTACACCAAATCAAAACTGTTAATCTTTTACCAAATCAAAACTTTAAACCTCCATATTCTAGGTGTGACTTTCCATTGAGATATCGGGAAAAGAACTCATTGTAGTAATCCTCCATGAATATGCATTTGTACAACCTCAACCTCAAGTTTAGGGTTGAAGAATGTAGCAAATAGATATTCTCTTCTTTTCTGTTCACTACAGCCCTGTGCTCTATGCTTGTTGTGTAAACACCATTTCTTACAAGTTACTTGTAATACAAACTATCAGCAACATTGATATTTGTTGTTAAATATGTTTTTAGTCCCTACATTTTGTGAAATTGTTAAGAATGGTCCCTACATTTTAAAATGATCACAAAAAAACTCATAAAATTTTTCGTTCTTAAGATTAGTCCAATCCGTTAAGAAAGCTTTTGTGGCATAAAATGTAGGGACCATTCTTGATAATTTCGCAAAATGTAGGGACTAAAAACATTAAAAGGTAAGGACTTTTCTTGACAATTTTGCAAAATTTAGGGACTATTCTTGACGGAAATTGGACTAATCTTGATAACGGAAAATTTTATAGGGTTTTTTTTGACAATTTTTAAAATGTAGGGATCATTCTTAACAATTTCACAAAATGTAGGGACTAATAATATATTTAACCCTTGATTTTTTAATAATTGTCATGCTAGTATATTTTCATGAAAAATGTACCTTATATACTACATTTTAGTAATCATCAACATTGAGAAAAATTGAGAAAATTTTAATGGAGAGAATATGTTTCCCTACTATCACGTACTACCTAGTTAAATAATTACTTATTATATTAGGTTTATAAGTTAATAACTAAATCCAATCAATTAAATTATCTTAAATCAGTTCAATTATATTATTATCCAACTAATTTAGCAATTTAATTTGAATTAACATTAAATAAAAAAATAAAACTAAATTAAGTTATTAATAAATATTGGTTTATTTAGTCTAAGCATTTTTTAACAAAACATACTCTAATCTTTTACTATATTCTCTAAAAAAAATTATTGTAATAAAATGAATGGGATTAGGTAATTTGAAGTTTGGCAAGAAGGTAATTTGTCTTTCTATTTCTTCTCATAATAAAACATATTTATTGAATGTTACCAAAATAAAATAGACAGATCCCATCGAAGGAAGGGTTAGGCCCTGGAATTTGTGAAACAGAAGACGGCCCAGCAAAATTTTGTCCCGAAAATCATTTAATAGGGCGCTCCCCCTTTGCCGTATATCTATATATAGAGACAGCAACCACTTTAACGTTATTTGGTTTAGTATTTTGTAAACAAGACAAGACACCATTTTTCATGGTGTTTTTTTTTTCAACCTCTTGCGCACTCTTTGAAATTCCAAAAATCAATGAATGTTAAAGGGGACACAAAATCTGGAAAAACACAGTTTGCACTTTAAGTATCGAATCTTATAAAATTTATTATTTTTGTCCACTTCATTCTTCCTTCACCCCTGTGAAAATATTTTTATAAGGTTCGGTAGTTAAAGTGTAAACTCAGTTCGAACTGTGTTTTTACAGATTTTGCATCCCTTTAACACTTGTTGGTTATCTTGTGAGAATGACATTTTTAAATTTTAGGGGGCACGCAAGAAAGGCAGGGAGTGTTCGAAAAGAAACACTCTCGTTTTCATGTGAGGTGGACCATCAACGTGATGAAACATATATTGGCCCAAAAACTTGTTATCCAAGAAGACAATAGTTTTGATGAGCCCAAAATCTCGATTAAAAACATAGGGCACGGTCGACTAAAAACATAGGTTTAGGTTGGCGTTTGCGGCGAAGGTTATTTGTGTGAGAAGAGGAGTTATTAGTAAAGTGTTGTGTTGAATAATATTGTTTTGCACGATAATGATGCCGACAGATGGATTTGGAGACCAGATTAAAATTTTGGTTATTCACTCAAAGGAGCTTATTCGATTTTAGCTTTGGAAGTGCATGTGAAATTTTTACCTTTAAGGACGATTATTTAGAGTAAAGTAATGCCTTTTAAAGATTATCGTTTTGCTTGGAGGCTCTTTTATAGAAGGATCCCGACGAAGGACAACATAGCTACCAAATGAATTGTTACTACATGCTCTTTGTTATGCTCAGGTGGTTGTAATCAAGAGAAAAATATTTCTCATCTTTTCTTTGAGTGCGATATGACCGTACATTTTAATGACGGGAACGACATTACTTTTCTGCAATATAAAGCATTGTTACACTCACAAAACATGTGCGACTTTGACTTAAAAATTGTAAATGGATAGGTAGAGAAGTCTTAACGTGAAGGGATTTCAGGAAAAAATGACATTTTCTTCTTTGAACAAGGTTTATGACTATAGAATAACTCTATCGATCGAAAGTGTCTATTTTAGTTTTTGTTTTTTTGGGCAATCAATTTATCAACAAAGGACAATTTGCTCAAACGCATTGATTTTAATTTTTGCATTAATGGATGTGGTGTTGAAGAAACTTTATCTCATCCCATCTTTGATGATTGTCAAGTTTTTTATAAAGTTTGGAGCCAACTTTTGTCTTGGTTAAGTGTATCGAGCACATAATTAAATAACGTGTTTAAGTTTATCCCATAGTCACAAAGTTTGTGCGTTACTAGATTGTTTTCATTTAATTTGGTTGGTTACAATTTGAATAATTTAGAAGACTCGCAATAGTTTTTATTTGGGAATAAGGCGATTAGTGTTAAGGTGATTATTGTCCAAATTAAAATAGGGTCATGTTAACATGTGCCCCAAGGGCACATGTTAAACTATCTAAAAATAGAAATATAGCATTTAATAATACATAGAATTTAATGCTTGGAGAATTGAATACACTACAAATTCAATAAAAAATTTCCACATTTAACTTCTTATCATGTGCCCTTAATGACACATGTTAACATTTCCCATTAAAATACACCAAAACTTCGACCCGTGCAGGTCTAATTAGTTGTAATGTGAAAAATCAGATATAAAAATTTTAACATTAAAATATACATAAAAAAGTCGAGTACCATTAAATATTAGTTCAACAACAAATTTGGATAAATGTTCATACAACGAAAATTATGGTGTATTACGAAATACTTCTTGATGGACTACATTGGAAGTTTTATTCGTATTTTCACCGTCTTCGTCGATAATCAATATTTTTAATCATTCTCTAGAAATAACTCTTAAAGTTGCAACATACAACTGACCATGTAAAAACACTGTCGACAGAAGATATATCCCAACATGCTTAAATGATTGTCCCCGACTGTTATTAATAGAGTTATCACAAAAGAAAAAATTAAAGGGATGCAGGTTCGATTCACATGCTAGACAAATTTGTATTTTTTAATATAATGGACCATATGAAAAGAGAGTGAAAATGAAAGGGAAAAAAATATGTTTTGTTTTAACAATAGAAAAATTCTCTCGCCACCCTTCACATGTCTTTTTCACCCCCCTCACCCTCCAAAAAAAACGGGTTCTATTACCCGAATTTTTTTCAGTGTAAATTTTACACTAGAAAACAGTTCGGACCGTATTCTCCGAACTTTTTTGGGGAGTGTGGGGGTGAAAAAGACATGGGGGGCGGGGAGAGAATTTTTCATAACAATATGTGTTGGGCCATTAAGAAATATATGTTTGGGCCCAATAAAAAACAACTTTCTTTGGGCTGAAACTGAAATACCCAATCATTTACCGACAGAAAAAAAAAATCTGTTTTATAAATATTTTAATAAATTTGTAAAAAAAAGTATTTAAATAAAATTTTGTAAATTAAAATGACATTAAAATATTTATACATTAATAGATTCCTTTGAAAATATATCTACATTGAAGAACTTATTGACACCTCTTCAATCTGTTTGCCAGAAAATGGGATATGATTTAGTCATTATGGATTCTGCCCAAAGTTAAAAATCTAATTCGGTGAATATGCGGAAATTGCTTACCCTCACAAACCCGTCCTCATGAACGTGGAGCGGACTATCCAAGCATGTGTGTTTTATGTAATCTCATTTTTTTTTTTCTTTGTGCAGGTAGTTAAATGATTTGGAATATGCAAAAAAAAATTTGTTTCTACAGTAGCAGCACGTTTCAGTACCACTACGGGACTAGTTGTCTTCAAAATTTTGAAGCAATTGGATAGACATAATTCGGCTATTTTTTGCTGCATCATGTAGAGTAGTTTATGGGAGGAAAGAAATAATAAACTTTGGAACTAAGTTTTTGACTCAAATTATACGGTTATTAATTGTGCCCATCATTTATTAGAAGACTGGAATTCGGCACACCAAGTTCGGTCTGCTACAGCAGAGCTGCAACCAAATCATCATATCACATGGTAGAAACCGGTTTCCGGTCGATACAAGTGCGATATAGATGCTTCTTTTTCGTCAAATTTCAATAAAATGGGAATAGACACTTGTATTAGGGACGAGCAAGGTCGATTTGTGCTAGAAAAAACTGAGTTAATCACTCCTTTATGTGATGTGAACGTGGGGAAGCGCTTGGTTTGTTATTAGCCTTATAGCAGGGGTGGATCCAAGGCCCAGCATGTCTGGGCACGTGCCAAGACTCGGCCAATTATAAATTTTGTTTAGGGTTCTTACATGAACAGTGTAACAAACATGTGTTTTAATACATATATTAGTAATGAAGAAGACTTGGGTTCAACTCCCAGTCACCCAATGTAATATTTTAAGCCTTTTTTTTTACTTACCTTTCACTTTATTTTTTAGCCTTTTGTTTTTTTACTTACATTTTATTTTTGACCTTTTGTTTTTTTACTTACCATTTTGTTTTTACTTCATTTTCTTTTATTTGTTTATATACATTATTATTATTATTATTATTATTATTATTATTATTATTATTATTATTATTATTATATATATATATATTTGTCTTCTTTATAAAAATACTAAAAATATCAACTTTATTTTCTATGTTGTAATTCTACTTTCTTTCATACGTAGGATTGTGGAAGTTTATGACCTCTACTTATGTAGTTATTACGAATCAAATATTTAGATAAAATTCTTAAAATTAATTACTTTTATTATAATTTCAGTATATATATTAGTTAAAAACGGTCCGAACCGGTTAAACCCCAATCCGAAAAATCTTAAACCAATAAATATTTGTGTATTTGCGGTTAAAATTGTGCGCAGGCTTAATATTATTCCTGCCTCCGTCACTGCCTTATAGTGTGTGAAAGATTTACATTTGGGTATAGTTGATTTTGAATTAGATTCTAAGCGAGTCATTGTCTCATTCCACGGCAACAAACAAGATGACTTTGAGTTTGGTAGTATTATAAGTTGTCGGTATTCTTTTAATACTTTTTACGGTAACTCCATGCAGAGTTTATTAGGAGACAAGTCAAGGAGATTGCTCATGCTCTTGCAATGGTAGCCACATATTTAGTTAGTTTCCATATTATTATTATTGATTCAATATATTATTATGAATAAAATGTTATAAGCACCTTTAAATATAAAAAAAAAAATTGGAAAGTTGTATTACCTTATCGTTTATTTTTAGGGTCAGATATCAATGACAAATCTGATACAATCACATTTTACTTATCAAGACATAGATGCTCAGAGCTAATTCTTAATATAATTATTTCTTTTAGTGTTTGATATAATTTTTCGTATGTAGTTTTGGTGTGAATATTAGGAAGAAAAAAAAAAAGATGACGATTTTTTTCTATTAAATTAATGATAAATTTTGTCTATTGCTACTAAAAGTCATTATTAATCGTCAATTGGTTAAATGGTAATTGACGCTTAGGCATGACAATAGAGCGGGACGGGACGGATTTTGCTCTCCCCAAATTCAAACCTATAAAGTTCATATTTCAACAAACTCATCCCAATATCAAGCGAAGATAAAAAATATAACCCCAAACACATAATTTTTCGTAACAAATTGTATCTATAATGAAAGGAATTCATATTTTTTGGGGTTGGCGTATAATTGAGATGCATGATGAGGTAAAATTTTCCTTTTTTTTCTTTCTTATTCAAACCTTTGAATATGACTTAGCCCATGAGTTCTTAGTTTTCTTGAATTGATTTGTTTTTATTCCAAGAGAGAACAAATAAAAGTATTAATAAAAGTGAAAGAATATGGATAAAAACGTCCTTATCAATATTTAGGCAAACAGCAGAAGCAAGCCAATGAAATTTGTTATATTGATTTCGCGGCAGAAATGAATCCTGTTTGGGATTATTCGTACGTGGGTAAGCTTACAGCATTCAACCACAAATTTAATCTATCACCACAATTTAGCTACAAAAATATGAATTGATCAACGTTGCCGGACGCCGGTGGAGATACTCTCTCTCACTTACATTCATGTCTTTTTATTTATTATCGACATACAATATTTTGTATTTTTAATTGTGAGGCATACACCGTTCCTTAAAACTACTCCGTAAATAGATATAAATTTGGGCCGTGTTTAATTTGTAAAACCTTAAGAATTAGAAAAAAATAGTACAAGACAAAACAACATAACAATACATGAGAGATAGAGAGATATATGTTTTTATATTCGAAATTAAAATGGATATTTTGTATTTTTTATTATTATGTGTTATGAAAAAAAATTCTTGCGATTTAATGAGGGATGAAAGTTCTTGTTTTTGTCTTATCTTTTACTACTTATTTTGTTCAGTCGTATAGCCATTTTCTAAATTACACAAAATTTAACAAAAATTGTTCATTTCAATTCTCTATTTTTTAGCTAATTAAACTTAATTAAACTTACCTTTGGTATTCACTTGTAACTAATTTGGATTGACCGTCGGATAAACTACCCGACAATTTTTAAGAATAATCTAAAAAACATAATTTTAAATTACATTGATTAACAATTATTTCTTATTAGTTTAATAGGCATAGCATGTAAATTATATTGATTAGCAATTATTTCTTACAAGTATAAGAAGAGTGTTGAAGCTAACCCCCGAGAAACAAAATAAAAGTAAAAATAAAAAAATAAAATCTTAAGGAAATCTTAAATTAGGTAATCTAAAATGATTCCTAAAAAAACATTTCGGAGAAAACTGGTGAATGAAAACATCGTCCGCCTACCATCAACTCTCTGCAGCAAACGACAACAAGCAATATTTAACTCTTTCAAGTTTATCAGTTTGAAATCAATCACTAGACTAATACGAATAAATAAAAATCAACACCAGACTTGTTCACACATGCATCATAAGACGGGAACCAAATCCAGATTTTGAAAAGGCTGCTGAACACAACCGCTAATACGGTAACAAATTCACCAACCAACAACTTAGTGGCCAATAGTAAACAATCACAGTTATTTCTAACCAAATAGTCCAAAGTACCAATATGAGGATGATGATGAAGAAGCGGCGACAACCCTTCAACTCTTCCAAAAAATCAGCACCTATTCAGCTCAAAATAAAACTAGGACATCTAAACTAAACAATAAAAAACTGTCAACAGCAACAACACCGCCACTAACCTAGGTATATGCATATAGAATTTTATGTATATACAATTTTTTATATTATTTTTTCTCTCTTCTCAATTTAAATTAAGACACATTCAAAAACTTCAAAGACTTGTTCTAATAGTAAAAAGATGGTTCTTGAATCTTATAGGTCATGAGCTCTTTAAGCCCTAAGATTTTCTCTACCTTAGCCTATGATATCATTCATTCACCCTAAATTTTTTTTAACAAACTTAACACTTATCATTTGGACACATATACATGATTTTAAATATAAAAGGCTAGATTAATAATAATTGATGTGACTCAATAATTTATCTTTAAATTTTACTCTTTGATGCGTGTGTATGCCCAAATGACAAATGTTAAGTTTGTGTGAGTTTCTCGTTAATACATGCAGTATGAAAGATCAAATTAGATTTTATTTTTCATTGAGAGATATAAGACCAAATTAGATATTTAATTAGTAGTTTGAAAATTAGAGCACTAAGAGACTTACATAGGAGATTGATTTGGACATACTGGTGCTGATATTTGTGGCCTGTAACTGCAAACCACCAATTATATTATCCCTTATTTTATATTAGTGCCATCCCTTGTCAACACCTCAACCTCTAATTCACCCAAAAAAAATACAAAAAATAAAATTCACCAAAAATCCTTCAACCTCTAATAATATTTATTCTTTTATTTATTTTACAATAATGATTGTATATCACACATTTATTTCTTCTATTTTTCACACTCTTTTTTCCATTTTTATCTCATCTTCTTTCTTCCTTCACCATTTGCTATATTCTTCATCAAACTGTTTAATTTATGCAAATTACTCTTTGTGTTTTGATCCTTTTTGATCAGACAGAAAGACAGACACACTTAGAAAATTGAACTTGTCTTGTTTTGTGTTGTGTTTGTTCCTAACCTTTGTGTTTGTTCAACTTCAACTCAACCATGGCTTCTACTTTGTGTTACAACTCTCTAAATCCATCAACAGCTTCTTTCTCAAGAACCCATTTCTCAGTTCCAGTTAACAAAGACTTTTCACTAGAAAATTCTTCATCTTTACATAGCTATGGAAAAAACAGAACAAAAAAACAGAGGAAAAATGTGTTTGTGATGCATGTAAAAGTGAAAGCTACAGTAACTGAAACTATTACACCATCATCATCTTCAACACAAGCTGAGAAGAAGAATCTTAGAGTACTTGTAGCAGGTGGTGGAATTGGTGGATTGGTTTTTGCTTTGGCTGCAAAGAAAAAAGGGTTTGAAGTGATGGTGTTTGAGAAAGATTTGAGTGCTGTAAGAGGTGAAGGACAATATAGAGGTCCAATTCAGATTCAGAGTAATGCTTTGGCTGCTTTAGAAGCTATTGATTCAGATGTTGCTGATGAAGTTATGAGAGTTGGTTGTATCACTGGTGATAGAATCAATGGCCTTGTTGATGGTGTTTCTGGTTCTTGGTATGCTGAAATTTAATAAACATAATATTTAGGATTATTTATTTTGTGATATAATTCTAATTTTGTATTATTTTGTTTTAGCTTAGCATAAAATAGTTAGGTTGTCTGGCTTTATTGGTTGTATATAGCTTAGTGTAAACATTTAGAAGCTTCTAATGATTATATTAGGTTAGTTAAACATATTAATAAGAAAATTCTATCTTGAAACTTGTGCACTCAAAACCTTAAGAGTTCGTTTGACCTGCAAAATGTAAGTACTAGATAGAACAACATAGGACAAAGTTTAAGGTATTGATCAAATCTTATCTTGCACGATGTTTGGTGGACAAAATGTTATTTTGGTATTTTAGACAACTTGTGCAGAGGACAAAAAGTTGTCTTGTGGTTCAGTGGGGGGCAAGAATTTCAATTCTTGTCCAATCCCTTGGCCCCCAATTTGTCCAGTCTCAGGAACAATTTTAAAATTAAACACAGTACAACTGAAGTTGTCTTGTACAGTCCCTTAATTTTTAGTAGATCAAATGCACCCTAAAAATGTAAAAAGTTATCGTTCTCCTTTTTTGGTATGTTTAACTAGTGCCCCAGAGACACTGTTTACTGTTTAGTGGCTACAACAGCGCTATAGCATAGCAAATTTTGAACAAATTGCTATTGTTCTGTGATATGCTGTAGTAAAAAGTGTTGTCAAAAAACGGCTATAGTGACACAATAGCACTGTAGTGTTGCGGAATTTGAACAAATAGCTATTTTCTGCATGCTACGATAGGCAACACTGTTTTCAACTATGCAGCATATTCATGACAGTTATGGTTGGGACAATTGGTTTTAATACCTGTTTGCCATGATTGGCTGGCATGGCTTCATAGCTGATAGCTGATACTATGCACTTTGTGTGGTTCGAAACGTTTGGTTAAACTGAAACGTTCGAAAAAAATTATGATTACTCTTTTAGCAATGTTTGTATTAGTGATCCAGTTAAAATTCTATTAACATCCCATTTTCTAATCAGATTGGTTACACTTAGACAGTAATCAGCCATTCTATATCAAACCACAATGTTTTGGTACCACGAATTAATGTTTAATTTGTTATCAGGTACGTTAAGTTTGATACATTCACTCCTGCAGTGGAACGTGGACTTCCAGTCACACGAGTCATTAGTCGAATGGTTTTGCAAGGGATCCTTGCTCGTGCAGTTGGGGAAGATATCGTTTTGAATGCCAGTAATGTTGTTAATTTCATGGATGATGGAAACAAGGTAACTAGAAAAGAATGCTTTATGTTGAAGATTCTCCTCATATTTATATTCTGAAGCTTTTATTTCATTCTTCTTGTATATGCATCGGTAGAATAATAAGATTACACATGGTTGGATTTAAAATTTGTTACTCTTCTAATCGAGGATGCGAATTTCAGGTCACAGTAGAGCTTGAGAATGGTCAAAAATATGAAGGAGATCTATTGGTTGGAGCAGATGGTATATGGTCCAAGGTATTGTAAACTTTTCATTGACTCCGATCCTATTCATTAGCCAATAATTTTTCTGATATTAAAGTAAATGTAATACATAGCAATAGCATAATACGTTACATTGGAGCTCATGTTTGTTTGACTTGTTCTTCCATTGTGAAACATCTTTTATGTCATTCTGTTTGTAGGATGTCTATATGATCATAAATTTTGAACTTAGGGTCGGTTTATATTGACATATTTGAACTTATCTACTGACATAAGCACTTGTGAGACTGTTTGGGAGAGCTTACGAAAACAGATTATGACATGTTCATAAGTTGTTTTCAGCTTATTTTCATGAGCTTTCTAAGATATATTATGAAAACAACTTACAGCTTACATGAAAACATTCTGACTTTATTTTATCTTGTCTTATATCAATATCTTATACATAATCACTTATATAATAAATACTTAATTAAGCTGTTTATCAAAACAAAACCTTAATATTATTGTATTTTTTGTGAATAGGTGAGGACACAGTTATTTGGACAAACAGAAGCTGTTTACTCCGGCTATACTTGTTATACCGGTATTGCAGATTTTGTGCCTGCTGACATTGAATCTGTTGGGTATGTTGGCCATATAGTTTTGTATCCGTATTTATCAGTTGTTTTTTTTTACCTGTATTTATATTTTTGTCAATATCACTTATATCATGTCTAGAAGCTTACTTAAACTTTTCTTTGGAAGGTATCGAGTATTCTTGGGACACAAACAATACTTTGTATCTTCAGATGTTGGAGCTGGAAAGATGCAATGGTATGCATTTCACAAAGAAGCTCCAGGTGGTGCTGATGTACCGAATGGTATGCATTTGTAGCATATTTGTTAGAAGCACGGCATTTTCATCCTTTGCTACACGGGAAGAAGTTAAACCAAACCATTATATTAATCTCTTGATGCTTTTATGCATTGTAGGAAAAAAAGAAAGGTTGCTCAAGATATTTAAGGGTTGGTGTGATAATGCAGTAGATCTCATACTTGCCACAGATGAAGAGGCCATTCTGCGACGAGACATCTATGACAGGATACCGACATTTAATTGGGGAAAGGGCCGTGTGACTTTGCTTGGTGATTCCGTCCATGCCATGCAGCCAAATATGGGCCAAGGAGGATGCATGGCCATTGAGGTATATATTTCTCTTATTTGTTTCCGTGTCTTGATCATGTCGCTTTTTAATACAGATTTTTTATTGTTAATTGATTAGTTTCAGTAATATCCTATATTTTCAGACCTAATATACATATCAAGTTGTTCCTGATTCTGTGGACTTCGGTATTTCAAGGCTTTTCTTTCTCTTAACTTTTTTTTCCTTTAATTTCCATATATCTGATGGATACACAGCTTTTTTTAAAAAAATAAAATAAAAATAAAAATTGGGGAATTGTAATATTATTATTAATTTTTTTCAAAAATAATATTATTATTAATTAAAGTGGCACTAATGATCATTTTACAACTATCTCTGAGAGGATTTGAATTTCGTCCATTGATGTTACAAGGCCAAACTCTTACCAGTGAACTGACATTTCATAGACGATGGTTACACAGAGCTCACTGAAACATTCATAAAATTAAATTGTTTTCTGCATTTTGACTTAAGAGAACATGGAGATCAACAAAGTCAAACTAGTTCTCAATCAAACACTCAAACACTGAGACGAAATCCCTTCCTAACTAAAGTTTATTTTATCATTATTACAGGACAGTTATCAACTTGCATCGGAGTTGGACAATGCATGGGAACAAAGTATTAAATCAGGGAGCCCAATTAAGGTTGATTCAGCCCTAAGGAGGTAACATACCATATGATTTTCAACTATGCTAACCATTGAAATAATGATTTTGTTGACTTGATTTGAATCGAGAGATGCTTTCACATCATATGTATCAACGGCACTATAGATTGAAGACGTGTCTGGTGTCCAACACGACACCGGCACATGTGATTACTTTCAATTACTTCCATTTTTTCAAATTATTACCGGTGTCGATGTGTCAGTGTCTTGTCCGGTGTCCATGTCTCTTTCAGTACTTCATAGTTCTCTTTGGTGAGGTTACTAATGGTGCCTATCTTTTTTTCCCTTTCTGTGAATGCTTCCAGCTATGAAAATGAAAGAAAACTGCGAGTTGCGGTTATTCATGGGATGGCTAGAATGGCAGCTCTGATGGCTTCGACTTACAAAGCATATCTAGGTGTTGGTCTTGGTCCTTTGGAGGTAGGAACTTAAATTTTTTACAAATATAGGATGAAGAATATAGTGAATTTGGCTCTTAAAATTGATACACTTCCCAAATATTCACCGTTACCGTTTTTTCTCTGTAGTTTTTGACCAACTTTCGTATACCTCATCCTGGAAGAGTTGGAGGAAGGTTTTTTGTCGACATTTTGATGCCGTCTATGTTGAACTGGATCTTAGGTGGAAATAGGTAATGTGAAGATAAATATTTTGCATAATGAAATGTAAAATTGTGCGATTTTATTACTTACAAATGAAAGTAAATGCTACTTTTGCAGTGACAAACTTGAAGGTAGACCAGTAAGTTGCAGGATCTCAGACAAAGTACGTTGCTCAAATATAGTTTACTTTAAACTTTGCCATCGAGAAAAAATTGTATCTGGTAATTTATATGGTTATATCTATTAGATTTGTTGTGATCTCAATACTAATAGACTGTTATTTATTGTAACGCAGGCAAACGGACAATTGCGCCAATGGTTTGAAGATGATGATGCACTTGAGCGTGCTATTAATGGAGAGTATGTCTCTGACCAAAATATGTTTGAGTATCGTCCTTTACATATTTTTAACCATAACTTAGATAAGCTAATGTATATATCTATCCTTCTTGTATAAATTGTAGGTGGTTTTTATTACCATGTGGAGATCAAACAGGTCTTTCAAAACCGATACGTTTAACGCAAAATGAGTTGAAACCCTTCATAATTGGGTAGGTGTACTTACATTGCAGTGACAATTGATCTTAAATACTATATATTATTGGAATGAAGAGTTAATTGTTCCGAAAGGATTAATAACATGCATAGATTAAATTTGTTGACAATCTTAGTTACATGAGGTGATTATAGTTATGACTTTTGAAACATAAACAGTGATCTTAATTTTTTGTCACTATTTAGTGTGCATTGTTCCATTCAAAATTGTTGCGACATATATCTAACTTTCGCTTTCATCTCATTTTCTGATATATTTATGTAATTGCAGAAGCGCAGCGCAAGAAGATGATCAAGGTAGTTCAATTACAATTGCTTCACCCAAGGTAGAACAGTTTATCTCCACCTAAATTAAACTCGGTTCCATGCTTAATTTTATTTCAACATCATGCAACATGATCAATAATATATATCTCTCTCTCTCTCAGATTTCTCCAACGCATGCTCGAATTTACTATAAGGATGGAGCCTTCTTCGTAAATGATATGCGGAGTGAACATGGCACTTGGATCGTCGAGTAAGTAAAATAAATGGAAGCTACTGTAATTTACTTATATAGTTTTACCTCTTGAAAAGGTATTTAATATCATTTATCATTATGTTTCAGTATTGAAGGAAAGCGATATAGGGTACCTCCAAATTACCCTGCTCGTGTCCGTCCATTTGATGTACTTGTGTTTGGTTCTGATAAGGTGACGATCCCTTTTGAAGTCCTTAAAAGTAGAATCACTTTTCACATTAAACATATGCCATGAAGCATAAACACAGACACAGGACACAACACTGGTAATCAATATTGTGCATTACTTATCGTGTAACATCGACATTTTTTGCAGGTTTCATTTCGAGTTAAGGTGAAAAGTGCTGCTCCAAGCATCTCTAAGAAGGAAGAAGAGACACAAGTTTTGCAAGGAGTATGATGATTGATTATGTTCAATTACAATATTTAAGTTACAGAAAAGTTACACAGCACAAATTTGAAGTTGTAGAAAGTTACAAAGTTACACATCTACATGGACTTTTAAGGGAAATTATTTGGTAGAAATTGTTTCCTATAAGAACTCCATTCAATTATAATATGACTCATAAACTTGCACATGTTGAATGGAGTGACCATGGAAGGCAGTGTATGTATGTAGCCAAGTATTTCTCAGACTTATAATTGTGATTTACAAAATAGAAATGTATATTTATCAATGTAAAAATGTAAATTCAATTGTCTACAAACTTCTTCCTCGCTCTTTGGATATTTTCTCTGTTTACTGAGTAGGCTTAACAACGTATCGTGTGAAATGTGTTAAAGTGACATATTTTGGGACAGAGGGAGTAACGGTTACAGGTATTTTCGGTTCATTTGCTTGGAAGACCTTGCTTCTAAGAACAATGTTGGTACAAAATTATATATTCTTGACATTTTTGTTATATAGATTTGGATTAATGAATGATTCTATCTATATGTATAATGCTATTTCATGATTAAGATATCACCATTTGATAGTTCATAGATAGGCATGAATATGATTCTTACTGTAGAAATGAATTAGAATAATTCATGGGAATCATGTTCACTAGAGACCAAAAAAATTGGTTTATTTGCATGCAGAAATGAGTTATTAAGTGATGTAACTTAATATTTCGTCCTATGTGTATAATTGAAAACATAAAAAAAAAAATATAACAAAACAAGTTTCCAACACTATGCTTGCAAGGCATGAGAAAGAGACCACTTTTGACATGCATGCTTCCCCACCACAATCAATGGCCATGTCCATCACATTAAGATCAACGGCTGTGATGAGAATAGAGAAAGTCTAGATGCAGCACCCTGGCTGGACAAAAAGATGGAAGATCAGAAGGCCCATAATATTGTAATTAGTTACTATTAAATGCAATGGAATGGAGAAACCAACAATTGGTAACGATTTTGGTTACATTGTGTGTCACACAGGTTATCCAACACAGTTTAATCTGATTCGAGAGTCAGTTCTGACATCAAATGGTTTTAACCCCTCTAGATCGCGGTTGCGGGGATTGAATTGTGGTCCTCCGTACCGTACTACTCCCTCCGTCCCATATTATAAGGGAAAAAAAACACACTTATTAAGAAAACCAAAACTTGATAATTTGAAATATGGTTTTGTGGGTTTTCTTGAAATAAGTTGCATGGTAAAAACAAATTTGATTGATTGTTGTTTATTGAGAAAATGAGAGAGAGAAAAAATTAAATGCAATTTGCATTTAATTTTATAAGAATAAGTAAAAAACATTCGTTGTTTTTTCCCTTATAATTTGGAACAAAAAAAATGGTCATTTTTCCCTTATAATATGGGACGGAGGGAGTATTAATTAATAACTAACACTATGTCATATATTTATGCTACTTGACATATATTTTGTTTCGAAAGTAAAAAAAAAAAAATATTTATTCTCGTAAATATAATTCAGTCGATAGAAATATTGTATTTTATATATTAGAGTTGGGGTTCGAATTGGAGATCATACTTATTTATTATCTCAAGAGATAAATTTTTAGTCATTAAATTATTTGACAAAAAACATATATCTTACATTAATGATAACATGATACATTGTTACGTAATAAAAATTAATAAAAATATCGTATTTTATTTAAGTTACTTTTATTATAATTTAAGATAAAATAAGTTCATTCTTTTATGAAATTCACTAAAATATATACGATAATTAAAGATGCTCTAATAAAATACTTTTTAAATGGATTTAATATGCATAAAAAAATCCAATAACAGTTTAATTAAGACCATACATTGACAAAGTGGCTTTTGATTCAGTTTGATAGAATAATTTCATTTTTTGACTGTGATAGAATAATTTCTATTAATTATAAATTCGATGATAAATTACTTAGGCGTTAATCTTGTAGATTCGGAAACATAAATATGGTGATTACTTTTGATTTTGTGACTTATATATATATTACTGTTTTATGCTATAATTTTGGATATTATGTTGGTTCACAAATTTATTTTTTTTATTTTTAGCAACATAAATTTATATTTATTTTCAATGTATTCTATCAATTTGAATAGATCAGATACCATTTTTTATAAAAAAGAAAATACGGTATATATCTATTTTTTTCAAAACTGATAACCAATTTTAGTTATAAATTTTTCATTTATTAGTTCTTTAACAATATTATTAGAGGCATTAGCAATATTCTTCAGAACCAAATAGAACAAACATCTTTATTAGTTGGGATTCATAAATGCTTCACACCTGAGATTTTGGATGTCGTATGCAAGTTATATATTTGGTGCCCTATTTTTTATATAAGTCATAAAATTGTAAATATATAATATGAAAGAAATGGATTTGCATAAAAGTATATGACTTAGAATCCCTCTGATAACTTTTAATTTTTCAAATAGATTTTACTATTAAACTCATAAGAAGTCTATTTAAAATTTAGTTATAATAATTATAATTTAGTTATAATAATTATAATTTATTTTAACATACACGCACGCACGCACTACGAACGCGTGCACACGCACTTACACACACTAAGTAAAAAAAAATGGTGCCCCTAAAAGTTTGCTGCCTATATGGTCGCTCTTCTCGAACACCCTCCGGAATTCTCCTACCCAAAGTCACTAGTATACGGTATCCCCGTGGAAGGTAACCATTGATCGCCTGAAATGAAGTTGGCTACCGTGAAGTTACTAGCCTGATTATAATTCAACAAATGATAGCCTGACCATTTCACTAGGTGTTCTATATTTGCTCCTGGTCCACAATTATTATATTTTATTCTACATAATACAATGTATCTAAATATTTGGGAGACCCTTCCCACTTTAACCACCCTTGTGGACTCGGCACATCACTTATGTTTGATTGCATGAAAAACTACTCTTGAATATTGCCTCCATGGCCTACTGAGGAACATTGAGGTTGAATTAATTGAGGGTAAAAGATCATTATTTACAAACAAAAATATTGCAAAATTGAAATGAGAAACCAAACATTTATCCTAGGTATCCTCCTTGAACTGTGATTAATATTGCAAAATTGAAATGAGAAACCAAACATCCTAGGTATCCTCCTTAAACCGTGATTGTATTCTTTGGCTCTGGCTTCCCTTTTTTGACCAATATTTCACAGCTTTGGAACACACGGTGGCATATCCAAATATGAAGTCCACTTTGCTACTGATTTTTCATTCTCTATAAAATTTATGATTGGTGTTTGCACATAAGCTATCCTGGTAACCAAAAATCCCAACTTTCGAGAAGACAAAAAAGTAAAATTTTGATTTTAGTGCTACTGCTTGGTCATTTTTCTAGACCAACAGTGTTCTTAAAAGAAATGTCTTGTGCTATGAACCTTTTTTTTCTTGTTTATAATAAAGCAGATGATCGAACTCAGTATTTCATGCATAATATCCAAATCTCTTACCATTAGATCAAACTGCAATGAACCTTTCACAATTGACAGCTTCATAAATAAAACAAGTAAGAATTGATGATAATTGGATAATAATATCAGTATTAAAAAACTCATGAGATTCAAACTTTGAGATTAACATCAATTTTAATGTATCTGATATAACTTCCTAGTAAATAAAAAGAGAAAAAAAATATATAACTTTGATAACTTTTATTTCATAGAATCTTTGTGATAACTTTTAATTCTTCAAATACATTTTATTATTAAGATCATAATAGTTAAGTCTATTTTAAAATGTAGTTATAAAAATTATAATTCATTTATTTTAACATATAAGGATGTACGCATGCATGCACACGCGAGCACGCACGCACGCACGCACCCAACTAAGAAAAAAAATAGGTGCTCTAAAATTTTAGTGTTCTATGCTTGTGCGATCGCTCCTCTCAAACACCTCCAAAATCCTACTAATTTATATAAAAACTACATAATTTAGTAAAATTTATTTTAAAAATAGTTGAACGCATTTAATTCTTAGGTGTAAAAGATTGAACTCAAATCTTCTATAATTGTTTTGTGGTAGACAATGATATTTTAATTTTCATTTGTTTACCCCTCTCTCTATGTCTCTTTGAGTCAATGTCAATATTGAATCAATAAACACAAATCAACAAAATTCCATTTTTCGATTAAAAATGAACAAAATATGTGTACTTACTTTAAAACAAAGCCGCCATTTCACGCCGCCATTTTATGCCGCCAATAAGCCACTAATGACGATGCTGCACTAACAACCGAATAATGAAGATGAAACTCATTTTTGTTTCGGTCTATCACTCTCTTCTTTGCATTTTGTTTCTATCACAATAAGAGTAAAGTGTTGATTTTTTAACTTCAGCTTCAAAAATTTAACACCTAATTTTAAAACTAAGTAAAATTGTAAAATAGTACAAGTCCACCTAAATTTACCATAAATTCACAATTCCATTCGCGTCAACACACATTCAATCACAAATTTATCAAAATTTAAATCTACAAGCAAGTTGTTTCTTTTTTTTGCACTTAAAAACATAAATTTCTATAGTATATGTATTGGCATGTATTAAAACTCATTTAATAACATGATTTCCTCATGCACCATCGTCAGGCGCGTCTATAGTACATGTGCAACATGTGCTATAGCTTAAGGCCTCATAAAATTAGGGGCCTCTAAATTTTTTTATAGAATAGTAGTATTATTAAATGAGATGTATAAAATTATGGATTGTATGCTTCCAAATGAGAGATTGTGAAGTTCAGATGTTTGAGATTCTCTTTATTCTAAAATGGGGGGTTTATTAGTTACAAAATATCTTAAAAGAGATTTTTCTATTGTGAATAAATTTTTTAGACGTTTTATAGCTAATTGTTATACTATAGTTTTATTTATCAAGTGGATAGGCGTGTAATAGAGATTGTTCTATTTATCAAACTTTTTTTTATATTAGTGAAAAAATAATTATTTTTTAGTGTTATCAATATTATTTATAATTTAAATCAATAATAATTCTTTTATATTTTTTTTGTATTTTTCAATATAGTTTCGAAGTTTTATCCAAAATCCATTAGACCATAAATCATTTTATTTTTTTGACAAACTCTCTAAAATAGTTTTTTATTTTTGCTTAGTTTATCCTATATTTGCAAATTCCATACATGCCGAGCATTTCCTTTTACAAATTCCCAAGATATTTTTGAAGACCGTTAATTCAAAAGAAAAGAATAATCATTATATTATAGATATTTACGGTACTTTTTCTGTCCCACACATTTTCATTTTGTTTTTATCCTTCACTTTTATTCACACCATTTTTGTTTCATTTCCCTCCCCCAGCACCAAGTTCCAAATTCCAATTAGAGGAACATGGTTCTGGCTCCTATTTTCATTACTAGAAAGATCTCTATAAAGGCCAAGTATAGGGTGGGAGAGTAAGATAGGTATCCCACCGTGGGAGAGTTAGAGAAACTATTTTTAGCTATTGGATAGTGAAGTTCTATGATTCTTATCATACACCAACAACACCAAATATTTTTTTGGTTGATTCCCAATTTTTGTATCCTCTCTCCATTGATTTCTTACCCAACAACCCTATATTTTGCACCAAGCAATTGTTGATAAGAAACCGTAAAATTACATCTTCAACACTTCCTTTCAACAAATTATCTCTAACCAATAAATCTACAATACAAAATCA